>CAXHKU010000731.1:0-67753 GCA_964017125.1 Flabesymbios commensalis | reverse complement strand
GCAAAGTTTACATTAATCAAACTTCGCCAAATGTACAGGGAAGTTGCCGTAATAACAGCCGATGTTGCCTACAAAACTACATGGGAAACGGTTGAGAATTGACGTCTGAATTGACGTCTAAATGAATAACTTTTAAAAAAACTCAAGCAAATTTTACACCAAGCTCATTAATAACTTCTGCAATAATTAATCAAACTTCGCCAAATTTACACTTAAGTTGCCGTGATACCAGCCGATGGCGCCTGCAAAACTACATCGAAAACGGTTGAGAATTGACGTCTGAATTGACGTCTAAATGAATAACTTTTAATAATAACTAATCAAATTTCACACCAATCTCATTAATAACTTTTGCAGTAATTAATCAAACTTTGCCAAATTTACAGGGAAGTTGCTGTAATAACAACCAATGTTGCCTGCAAAACAACATGGAAAACGGTTGAGAATTGACGTCTGAATTGACGTCTAAATGAATAACTTTTAATAATAGTCAATCAAATTTCACACCAAGCTCATTAATAGCTTCTGCAATAATTAATCAAACTTCGCCAAATTCACACGGAAGTTGCCGTAATACCAGCCGATGGTGCCTGCAAAACTACATCGAAAACGATTGAGAATTGACGTCTGAATTGACGTCTAAGTGAATAACTTTTAATAATACTCAATCAAATTTCACACCAATCTCATTAATAACTTTTGCAGTAATTAATCAAACTTCGCCAAATTTACAGGGAAGTTGCCGCAATACCAGCCGATGGTGTCTGCAAAACTACATCGAAAACGGTTGAGAATTGACGTCTGAATTGACGTCTAAATGAATAACTTTTAATAATACTTAATCAAATTTCACAACAATCTCTTTAATATTTTTTGCAGTAATAAATCAAACTTCGCAAAGTTTACATTAATCAAACTTCGCCAAATGTACAGGGAAGTTGCCGTAATAACAGCCGATGTTGCCTACAAAACTACATGGGAAACGGTTGAGAATTGACGTCTGAATTGACGTCTAAATGAATAACTTTTAAAAAAACTCAATCAAATTTCAAACCAAGCTCATTAATAACTTCTGCAATAATTAATCAAACTTCGCCAAATTTACACTTAAGTTGCCGTAATACCAGCCGATGGTGCCTGCAAAACTACATCGAAAACGGTTGAGAATTGACGTCTGAATTAACGTCTAAATGAATAACTTTTAATAATAACTAATCAAATTTCACACCAATCGCATTAATAACTTTTGCAGTAATTAATCAAACATCGCCAAATTTACAGGGAAGTTGCCGTAATAACAGCCAATGTTGCCTGCAAAACTACATGGAAAACGGTTGAGAATTGACATATGAATTGACGTCTAAATGAATAACTTTTAATAATAGTCAATCAAATTTCACACCAAGCTCATTAATAATTTTTGCAGTAATTAATCAAACTTCGCCAAATTTACAGGGAAGTTGCCGTAATACCAGCCGATGGTGCCTGCAAAACTACATGGAAAACGGTTGAGAATTGACGTCTGAATTGACGTCTAAATGAATAACTTTTAATAATAGTCAATCAAATTGCACACCAAGCTCATTAATAACTTCTGCAATAATTAATCAAACTATGCCAAATATACAGGGAACTTGCCGTAATACCAGCCGATGGTGCCTGCTAAACTACATCGAAAACGTTTGAGAATTGACGTCTGAATTGACGTCTAAATGAATAACTTTTAATAATACTCTATCAAATTTCAAACCAATCTCATTAATAACTTCTGCAGTAATTAATCAAACTTCGCCAAATTTACAGGGAAGTTGCCGTAATACCAGCCGATGGTGTCTGCAAAACTACATCAAAAACGGTTGAGAATTGACGTCCGAATTGACGTCTAAATGAATAACTTTTAATAATACTTAATCAAATTTCACAACAATCTCTTTAATAATTTTTGCAGTAATAAATAAAACTTCGCAAAGTTTACATTAATCAAACTTCGCCAAATGTACGGTTAAGTTGCCGTAATAACAGCCGATGTTGCCTACAAAACTACATGGGAAACGGTTAAGAATTGACGTCTGAATTGACGTCTAAATGAAAAACTTTTAAAAAAACTCAATCAAATTTCAAACCAAGCTCATTAATAACTTCTGCAATAATTAATCAAACTTCGCCAAATTTACACTTAAGTTGCCGTAATACCAGCCGATGGTGCCTGCAAAACTACATCGAAAAGGTTGAGAATTGACGTCTGAATTAACGTCTAAATGAATAACTTTTAATAATAACTAATCAAATTTCACACCAATCGCATTAATAACTTTTGCAGTAATTAATCAAACTTCGCCAAATTTACAGGGAAGTTGCCGTAATAACAGCCAATGTTGCCTGCAAAACTACATGGAAAACGGTTGAGAATTGACGTATGAATTGACGTCTAAATGAATAACTTTTAATAATAGTCAATAAAATTTCACACCAAGCTCATTAATAATTTTTGCAGTAATTAATCAAACTTCGCCAAATTTACAGGGAAGTTGCCGTAATACCAGCCGATGGTGCCTGCAAAACTGAATGGAAAACGGTTGAGAATTGACGTCTGAATCGACGTCTAAATGAATAACTTTTAATAATACTCAATCAAATTTCAAACCAATCTCATTAATAACTTCTGCAGTAATTAATCAAACTTCGCCAAATTTACAGGGCAGTTGCCGTAATAACAGCAAATGTTGCCTGCAAAACTCCATGGAAAACGGTTGAGAATTGACGTCTGAATTGACGTCTAGATGAATAACTTTTAATAATAGTCAATCAAATTTCACACCAAGCTCATTAATAATTTTTGCAGTAATTAATCAAACTTCGCCAAATTTACAGGGAAGTTGCCGTAATACCAGCCGATGGTGCCTGCAAAACTACATGGAAAACGGTTGAGAATTGACGTCTGAATTGACGTCTAAATGAATAACTTTTAATAATAGTCAATCAAATTGCACACCAAGCTCATTAATAACTTCTGCAATAATTAATCAAACTATGCCAAATATACAGGGAACTTGCCGTAATACCAGCCGATGGTGCCTGCTAAACTACATCGAAAACGTTTGAGAATTGACGTCTGAATTGACGTCTAAATGAATAACTTTTAATAATACTCTATCAAATTTCAAACCAATCTCATTAATAACTTCTGCAGTAATCAATCAAACTTCGCCAAATTTACAGGGAAGTTGCCGTAATACCAGCCGATGGTGTCTGCAAAACTACATCAAAAACGGTTGAGAATTGACGTCCGAATTGACGTCTAAATGAATAACTTTTAATAATACTTAATCAAATTTCACAACAATCTCTTTAATAATTTTTGCAGTAATAAATAAAACTTCGCAAAGATTACATTAATTAAACTTCGCCAAATGTACAGGTAAGTTGCCGTAATAACAGCCGATGTTGCCTACAAAACTACATGGGAAACGGTTGAGAATTGACGTCTGAATTGACGTCTAAATGAAAAACTTTTAAAAAAACTCAATCAAATTTCAAACCAAGCTCATTAATAACTTCTGCAATAATTAATCAAACTTCGCCAAATTTACACTTAAGTTGCCGTAATACCAGCAGATGGTGCCTGCAAAACTACATCGAAAACGGTTGAGAATTGACGTCTGAATTAACGTCTAAATGAATAACTTTTAATAATAACTAATCAAATTTCACACCAATCGCATTAATAACTTTTGCAGTAATTAATCAAACTTCGCCAAATTTACAGGGAAGTTGCCGTAATAACAGCCAATGTTGCCTGCAAAACTACATGGAAAACGGTTGAGAATTGACGTCTGAATTAACGTCTAAATGAATAACTTTTAATAATAACTAATCAAATTTCACACCAATCGCATTAATAACTTTTGCAGTAATTAATCAAACTTCGCCAAATTTACAGGGAAGTTGCCGTAATAACAGCCAATGTTGCCTGCAAAACTACATCGAAAACGGTTGAGAATTGACGTCTGAATTAACGTCTAAATGAATAACTTTTAATAATAACTAATCAAATTTCACACCAATCGCATTAATAACTTTTGCAGTAATTAATCAAACTTCGCCAAATTTACAGGGAAGTTGCCGTAATAACAGCCAATGTTGCCTGCAAAACTACATGGAAAACGGTTGAGAATTGACGTATGAATTGACGTCTAAATGAATAACTTTTAATAATAGTCAATCAAATTTCACACCAAGCTCATTAATAATTTTTGCAGTAATTAATCAAACTTCGCCAAATTTACAGGGAAGTTGCCGTAATACCAGCCGATGGTGCCTGCAAAACTACATGGAAAACGGTTGAGAATTGACGTCTGAATTGACGTCTAAATGAATAACTTTTAATAATAGTCAATCAAATTGCACACCAAGCTCATTAATAACTTCTGCAATAATTAATCAAACTATGCCAAATATACAGGGAACTTGCCGTAATACCAGCCGATGGTGCCTGCTAAACTACATCGAAAACGTTTGAGAATTGACGTCTGAATTGACGTCTAAATGAATAACTTTTAATAATACTCTATCAAATTTCAAACCAATCTCATTAATAACTTCTGCAGTAATTAATCAAACTTCGCCAAATTTACAGGGAAGTTGCCGTAATACCAGCCGATGGTGTCTGCAAAACTACATCAAAAACGGTTGAGAATTGACGTCCGAATTGACGTCTAAATGAATAACTTTTAATAATACTTAATCAAATTTTACAACAATCTCTTTAATAATTTTTGCAGTAATAAATAAAACTTCGCAAAGATTACATTAATTAAACTTCGCCAAATGTACAGGTAAGTTGCCGTAATAACAGCCGATGTTGCCTACAAAACTACATGGGAAACGGTTGAGAATTGACGTCTGAATTGACGTCTAAATGAAAAACTTTTAAAAAAACTCAATCAAATTTCAAACCAAGCTCATTAATAACTTCTGCAATAATTAATCAAACTTCGCCAAATTTACACTTAAGTTGCCGTAATACCAGCCGATGGTGCCTGCAAAACTACATCGAAAACGGTTGAGAATTGACGTCTGAATTAACGTCTAAATGAATAACTTTTAATAATAACTAATCAAATTTCACACCAATCGCATTAATAACTTTTGCAGTAATTAATCAAACTTCGCCAAATTTACAGGGAAGTTGCCGTAATAACAGCCAATGTTGCCTGCAAAACTACATGGAAAACGGTTGAGAATTGACGTATGAATTGACGTCTAAATGAATAACTTTTAATAATAGTCAATCAAATTTCACACCAAGCTCATTAATAATTTTTGCAGTAATTAATCAAACTTCGCCAAATTTACAGGGAAGTTGCCGTAATAACAGCTAATGTTGCCTGCAAAACTACATGGAAAACGGTTGAGAATTGACGTCTGAATTCACGTCTAAATGAATAACTTTTTAATAATAGTCAATCAAATTTCACACCAAGCTCATTAATAACTTCTGCAATAATTGATCAAACTTCGCCAAATTCACACGGAAGTTGCCGTAATACCAGCCGATGGTGCCTGCAAAACTACATCGAAAACGGTTGAGAATTGACGTCTGAATTGACGTCTAAATGAATAACTTTTAATAATACTCAATCAAATTTTAAACCAATTTCATTAATAACTTCTGCAGTAATTAATCAAACTCCGCCAAATTTACACGGAAGTTGCCGTAATACCAGCCGATGGTGTCTGCAAAACTACATCGAAAACGGTTTAGAATTGACGTCTGAATTGACGTCTAAATGAATAACTTTTAATAATACTTAATCAAATTTCACAACAATCTCTTTAATAATTTTTGCAGTAATAAATCAAACTTGGCAAAGTTTACAATAATCAAACTTCGCCAAATGTACAGGGAAGTTGCCGTAATAACAGCCGATGTTGCCTACAAAACTACATGGGAAACGGTTGAAAATTGACGTCTGAATTGACGTCTAAATGAATAACTTTTAAAAAAACTCATTCAAATTTTACACCAAGCTTATTAATAACTTCTGCAATAATTAATCAAACTTTGCCAAATTTACACTTAAGCTGCCGTAATACCAGCCGATGGTGCCTGCAAAACTACATCGAAAACGGTTGAGAATTGACGACTGAATTGACGTCTAAATGAATAACTTTTAATTTACAGGGAAGTTGCTGTAATAACAGCCAATGTTGCCTGCAAAACTACATGGAAAACGGTTGAGAATTGACGTCTGAATTGACGTCTAAATGAATAACTTTTAATAATAGTCAATCAAATTTCACACCAAGCTCATTAATAGCTTCTGCAATAATTAATCAAACTTCGCCAAATTTACACGGAAGTTGCCGTAATACCAGCCGATGGTGCCTGCAAAACTACATCGAAAACGATTGAGAATTGACGTCTGAATTGACGTCTAAATGAATAACTTTTAATAATACTCAATCAAATTTCAAACCAATCTCATTAATAACTTCTGCAGTAATTAATCAAACTTCGCCAAATTTACAGGGAAGTTGCCGTAATACCAGCCGATGGTTTCTGCAAAACTACATCGAAAACGGTTGAGAATTGACGTCTGAATTGACGTCTAAATGAATAACTTTTAATAATACTTAATCAAATTTCACAACAATCTCTTTAATAATTTTTGCAGTAATAAATCAAACTTCGCAAAGTTTACATTAATCAAACTTCGCCAAATGTACAGGGAAGTTGCCGTAATAACAGCCGATGTTGCCTACAAAACTACATGGGAAACGGTTGAGAATTGACGTCTGAATTGACGTCTAAATGAATAACTTTTAAAAAAACTCAATCAAATTTCAAACCAAGCTCATTAATAACTTCTGCAATAATTAATCAAACTTCGCCAAATTTACACTTAAGTTGCCGTAATACCAGCCGATGGTGCCTTCAAAACTACATCGAAAACGGTTGAGAATTGACGTCTGAATTAACGTCTAAATGAATAACTTTTAATAATAACTAATCAAATTTCACACCAATCGCATTAATAACATTTGCAGTAATTAATCAAACATCGCCAAATTTACAGGGAAGTTGCCGTAATAACAGCCAATGTTGCCTGCAAAACTACATGGAAAACGGTTGAGAATTGACGTCTGAATTTACGTGTAAATGAATAACTTTTTAAAAATAGTCAATCAAATTTCACACCAAGCTCATTATTAACTTCTGCAATAATTAATCAAACTGCGCCAGATTCATACGGAAGTTGCCTTAATACCAGCCGATGGTGCCTGCAAAACTACATCGAAAACGGTTGAGAATTGACGTCTGAATTGACGTCTAAATGAATAACTTTTAATAATACTCAATCAAATTTCAAACCAATCTCATTAATAACTTCTGCAGTAATTAATCAAACTTCGCCAAATTTACAGGGAAGTTGCCGTAATACCAGCCGATGGTGTCTGCAAAACTACATCGAAAACGGTTGAGAATTGACGTCTGAATTGACGTCTAAATGAATAACTTTTAATAATACTTAATCAAATTTCACAACAATCTCTTTAATAATTTTTGCAGTAATAAATCAAACTTCGCAAAGTTTACATTAATCAAACTTCGCCAAATGTACAGGGAAGTTGCCGTAATAACAGCCGATGTTGCCTACAAACTACATGGGAAACGGTTGAGAATTGACGTCTGAATTGACGTCTAAATGAATAACTTTTAAAAAAAACTCAATCAAATTTTACACCAAGCTCATTAATAACTTCTGCAATAATTAATCAAACTTCGCCAAATTTACACTTAAGTTGCCGTGATACCAGCCGATGGCGCCTGCAAAACTACATCGAAAACGGTTGAGAATTGACGTCTGAATCGACGTCTAAATGAATAACTTTTAATAAATACTAATCAAATTTCACACCAATCTCATTAATAACTTTTGCAGTAATTAATCAAACTTTGCCAAATTTACAGGGAAGTTGCTGTAATAACAGCCAATGTTGCCTGCAAAACTACATGGAAAACGGTTGAGAATTGACGTCTGAATTGACGTCTAAATGAATAACTTTTAATAATAGTCAATCAAATTTCACACCAAGCTCATTAATAGCTTCTGCAATAATTAATCAAACTTCGCCAAATTCACACGGAAGTTGCCGTAATACCAGCCGATGGTGCCTGCAAAACTACATCGAAAACGATTGAGAATTGACGTCTGAATTGACGTCTAAATGAATAACTTTTAATAATACTCAATCAAATTTCAAACCAATCTCATTAATAACTTCTGCAGTAATTAATCAAACTTCGCCAAATTTACAGGGAAGTTGCCGTAATACCAGCCGATGGTGTCTGCAAAACTACATCGAAAACGGTTGAGAATTGACGTCTGAATTGACGTCTAAATGAATAACTTTTAATAATACTTAATCAAATTTCACAACAATCTCTTTAATAATTTTTGCAGTAATAAATCAAACTTCGCAAAGTTTACATTAATCAAACTTCGCCAAATGTACAGGGAAGTTGCCGTAATAACAGCCGATGTTGCCTACAAACTACATGGGAAACGGTTGAGAATTGACGTCTGAATTGACGTCTAAATGAATAACTTTTAAAAAAACTCAATCAAATTTTACACCAAGCTCATTAATAACTTCTGCAATAATTAATCAAACTTCGCCAAATTTACACTTAAGTTGCCGTGATACCAGCCGATGGCGCCTGCAAAACTACATCGAAAACGGTTGAGAATTGACGTCTGAATTGACGTCTAAATGAATAACTTTTAATAATAACTAATCAAATTTCACACCAATCTCATTAATAACTTTTGCAGTAATTAATCAAACTTTGCCAAATTTACAGGGAAGTTGCTGTAATAACAGCCAATGTTGCCTGCAAAACTACATGGAAAACGGTTGAGAATTGACGTCTGAATTGACGTCTAAATGAATAACTTTTAATAATAGTCAATCAAATTTCACACCAAGCTCATTAATAGCTTCTGCAATAATTAATCAAACTTCGCCAAATTCACGCGGAAGTTGCCGTAATACCAGCCGATGGTGCCTGCAAAACTACATCGAAAACGATTGAGAATTGACGTCTGAATTGACGTCTAAATGAATAACTTTTAATAATACTCAATCAAATTTCACACCAATCTCATTAATAACTTTTGCAGTAATTAATCAAACTTCGCCAAATTTACAGGGAAGTTGCCGCAATACCAGCCGATGGTGTCTGCAAAACTACATCGAAAACGGTTGAGAATTGACGTCTGAATTGACGTCTAAATGAATAACTTTTAATAATACTCAATCAAATTTCACAACAATCTCATTAATAACTTTTGCAGTAATTAATCAAACTTCGCCAAATTTACAGGGAAGTTGCCGCAATACCAGCCGATGGTGTCTGCAAAACTACATCGAAAACGGTTGAGAATTGACGTCTGAATTGACGTCTAAATGAATAACTTTTAATAATACTTAATCAAATTTCACAACAATCTCTTTAATAATTTTTGCAGTAATAAATCAAACTTCGCAAAGTTTACATTAATCAAACTTCGCCAAATGTACAGGGAAGTTGCCGTAATAACAGCCGATGTTGCCTACAAAACTACATGGGAAACGGTTGAGAATTGACGTCTGAATTAACGTCTAAATGAATAACTTTTAATAATAACTAATCAAATTTCACACCAATCGCATTAATAACTTTTGCAGTAATTAATCAAACATCGCCAAATTTACAGGGAAGTTGCCGTAATAACAGCCAATGTTGCCTGCAAAACTACATGGAAAACGGTTGAGAATTGACGTCTGAATTTACGTGTAAATGAATAACTTTTTAAAAATAGTCAATCAAATTTCACACCAAGCTCATTATTAACTTCTGCAATAATTAATCAAACTGCGCCAAATTCATACGGAAGTTACCGTAATACCAGCCGATGGCGCCTGCAAAACTACATCGAAAACGGTTGAGAATTGACGTCTGAATTGACGTCTAAATGAATAACTTTTAATAATACTCAATCAAATTTCAAACCAATCTCATTAATAACTTCTGCAGTAATTAATCAAACTTCGCCAAATTTACAGGGAAGTTGCCGTAATACCAGCCGATGGTGTCTGCAAAACTACATCGAAAACGGTCGAGAATTGACGTCTGAATTGACGTCTAAATGAATAACTTTTAATAATACTTAATCAAATTTCACAACAATCTCTTTAATAATTTTTGCAGTAATAAATCAAACTTCGCAAAGTTTACATTAATCAAACTTCGCCAAATGTACAGGGAAGTTGCCGTAATAACAGCCGATGTTGCCTACAAAACTACATGGGAAACGGTTGAGAATTGACGTCTGAATTGACGTCTAAATGAATAACTTTTAAAAAAACTCAAGCAAATTTTACACCAAGCTCATTAATAACTTCTGCAATAATTAATCAAACTTCGCCAAATTTACACTTAAGTTGCCGTGATACCAGCCGATGGCGCCTGCAAAACTACATCGAAAACGGTTGAGAATTGACGTCTGAATTGACGTCTAAATGAATAACTTTTAATAATAACTAATCAAATTTCACACCAATCTCATTAATAACTTTTGCAGTAATTAATCAAACTTTGCCAAATTTACAGGGAAGTTGCTGTAATAACAACCAATGTTGCCTGCAAAACAACATGGAAAACGGTTGAGAATTGACGTCTGAATTGACGTCTAAATGAATAACTTTTAATAATAGTCAATCAAATTTCACACCAAGCTCATTAATAGCTTCTGCAATAATTAATCAAACTTCGCCAAATTCACACGGAAGTTGCCGTAATACCAGCCGATGGTGCCTGCAAAACTACATCGAAAACGATTGAGAATTGACGTCTGAATTGACGTCTAAGTGAATAACTTTTAATAATACTCAATCAAATTTCACACCAATCTCATTAATAACTTTTGCAGTAATTAATCAAACTTCGCCAAATTTACAGGGAAGTTGCCGCAATACCAGCCGATGGTGTCTGCAAAACTACATCGAAAACGGTTGAGAATTGACGTCTGAATTGACGTCTAAATGAATAACTTTTAATAATACTTAATCAAATTTCACAACAATCTCTTTAATATTTTTTGCAGTAATAAATCAAACTTCGCAAAGTTTACATTAATCAAACTTCGCCAAATGTACAGGGAAGTTGCCGTAATAACAGCCGATGTTGCCTACAAAACTACATGGGAAACGGTTGAGAATTGACGTCTGAATTGACGTCTAAATGAATAACTTTTAAAAAAACTCAATCAAATTTCAAACCAAGCTCATTAATAACTTCTGCAATAATTAATCAAACTTCGCCAAATTTACACTTAAGTTGCCGTAATACCAGCCGATGGTGCCTGCAAAACTACATCGAAAACGGTTGAGAATTGACGTCTGAATTAACGTCTAAATGAATAACTTTTAATAATAACTAATCAAATTTCACACCAATCGCATTAATAACTTTTGCAGTAATTAATCAAACATCGCCAAATTTACAGGGAAGTTGCCGTAATAACAGCCAATGTTGCCTGCAAAACTACATGGAAAACGGTTGAGAATTGACATATGAATTGACGTCTAAATGAATAACTTTTAATAATAGTCAATCAAATTTCACACCAAGCTCATTAATAATTTTTGCAGTAATTAATCAAACTTCGCCAAATTTACAGGGAAGTTGCCGTAATACCAGCCGATGGTGCCTGCAAAACTACATGGAAAACGGTTGAGAATTGACGTCTGAATTGACGTCTAAATGAATAACTTTTAATAATAGTCAATCAAATTGCACACCAAGCTCATTAATAACTTCTGCAATAATTAATCAAACTATGCCAAATATACAGGGAACTTGCCGTAATACCAGCCGATGGTGCCTGCTAAACTACATCGAAAACGTTTGAGAATTGACGTCTGAATTGACGTCTAAATGAATAACTTTTAATAATACTCTATCAAATTTCAAACCAATCTCATTAATAACTTCTGCAGTAATTAATCAAACTTCGCCAAATTTACAGGGAAGTTGCCGTAATACCAGCCGATGGTGTCTGCAAAACTACATCAAAAACGGTTGAGAATTGACGTCCGAATTGACGTCTAAATGAATAACTTTTAATAATACTTAATCAAATTTCACAACAATCTCTTTAATAATTTTTGCAGTAATAAATAAAACTTCGCAAAGTTTACATTAATCAAACTTCGCCAAATGTACGGTTAAGTTGCCGTAATAACAGCCGATGTTGCCTACAAAACTACATGGGAAACGGTTAAGAATTGACGTCTGAATTGACGTCTAAATGAAAAACTTTTAAAAAAACTCAATCAAATTTCAAACCAAGCTCATTAATAACTTCTGCAATAATTAATCAAACTTCGCCAAATTTACACTTAAGTTGCCGTAATACCAGCCGATGGTGCCTGCAAAACTACATCGAAAAGGTTGAGAATTGACGTCTGAATTAACGTCTAAATGAATAACTTTTAATAATAACTAATCAAATTTCACACCAATCGCATTAATAACTTTTGCAGTAATTAATCAAACTTCGCCAAATTTACAGGGAAGTTGCCGTAATAACAGCCAATGTTGCCTGCAAAACTACATGGAAAACGGTTGAGAATTGACGTATGAATTGACGTCTAAATGAATAACTTTTAATAATAGTCAATAAAATTTCACACCAAGCTCATTAATAATTTTTGCAGTAATTAATCAAACTTCGCCAAATTTACAGGGAAGTTGCCGTAATACCAGCCGATGGTGCCTGCAAAACTGAATGGAAAACGGTTGAGAATTGACGTCTGAATCGACGTCTAAATGAATAACTTTTAATAATACTCAATCAAATTTCAAACCAATCTCATTAATAACTTCTGCAGTAATTAATCAAACTTCGCCAAATTTACAGGGCAGTTGCCGTAATAACAGCAAATGTTGCCTGCAAAACTCCATGGAAAACGGTTGAGAATTGACGTCTGAATTGACGTCTAGATGAATAACTTTTAATAATAGTCAATCAAATTTCACACCAAGCTCATTAATAATTTTTGCAGTAATTAATCAAACTTCGCCAAATTTACAGGGAAGTTGCCGTAATACCAGCCGATGGTGCCTGCAAAACTACATGGAAAACGGTTGAGAATTGACGTCTGAATTGACGTCTAAATGAATAACTTTTAATAATAGTCAATCAAATTGCACACCAAGCTCATTAATAACTTCTGCAATAATTAATCAAACTATGCCAAATATACAGGGAACTTGCCGTAATACCAGCCGATGGTGCCTGCTAAACTACATCGAAAACGTTTGAGAATTGACGTCTGAATTGACGTCTAAATGAATAACTTTTAATAATACTCTATCAAATTTCAAACCAATCTCATTAATAACTTCTGCAGTAATCAATCAAACTTCGCCAAATTTACAGGGAAGTTGCCGTAATACCAGCCGATGGTGTCTGCAAAACTACATCAAAAACGGTTGAGAATTGACGTCCGAATTGACGTCTAAATGAATAACTTTTAATAATACTTAATCAAATTTCACAACAATCTCTTTAATAATTTTTGCAGTAATAAATAAAACTTCGCAAAGATTACATTAATTAAACTTCGCCAAATGTACAGGTAAGTTGCCGTAATAACAGCCGATGTTGCCTACAAAACTACATGGGAAACGGTTGAGAATTGACGTCTGAATTGACGTCTAAATGAAAAACTTTTAAAAAAACTCAATCAAATTTCAAACCAAGCTCATTAATAACTTCTGCAATAATTAATCAAACTTCGCCAAATTTACACTTAAGTTGCCGTAATACCAGCAGATGGTGCCTGCAAAACTACATCGAAAACGGTTGAGAATTGACGTCTGAATTAACGTCTAAATGAATAACTTTTAATAATAACTAATCAAATTTCACACCAATCGCATTAATAACTTTTGCAGTAATTAATCAAACTTCGCCAAATTTACAGGGAAGTTGCCGTAATAACAGCCAATGTTGCCTGCAAAACTACATGGAAAACGGTTGAGAATTGACGTCTGAATTAACGTCTAAATGAATAACTTTTAATAATAACTAATCAAATTTCACACCAATCGCATTAATAACTTTTGCAGTAATTAATCAAACTTCGCCAAATTTACAGGGAAGTTGCCGTAATAACAGCCAATGTTGCCTGCAAAACTACATCGAAAACGGTTGAGAATTGACGTCTGAATTAACGTCTAAATGAATAACTTTTAATAATAACTAATCAAATTTCACACCAATCGCATTAATAACTTTTGCAGTAATTAATCAAACTTCGCCAAATTTACAGGGAAGTTGCCGTAATAACAGCCAATGTTGCCTGCAAAACTACATGGAAAACGGTTGAGAATTGACGTATGAATTGACGTCTAAATGAATAACTTTTAATAATAGTCAATCAAATTTCACACCAAGCTCATTAATAATTTTTGCAGTAATTAATCAAACTTCGCCAAATTTACAGGGAAGTTGCCGTAATACCAGCCGATGGTGCCTGCAAAACTACATGGAAAACGGTTGAGAATTGACGTCTGAATTGACGTCTAAATGAATAACTTTTAATAATAGTCAATCAAATTGCACACCAAGCTCATTAATAACTTCTGCAATAATTAATCAAACTATGCCAAATATACAGGGAACTTGCCGTAATACCAGCCGATGGTGCCTGCTAAACTACATCGAAAACGTTTGAGAATTGACGTCTGAATTGACGTCTAAATGAATAACTTTTAATAATACTCTATCAAATTTCAAACCAATCTCATTAATAACTTCTGCAGTAATTAATCAAACTTCGCCAAATTTACAGGGAAGTTGCCGTAATACCAGCCGATGGTGTCTGCAAAACTACATCAAAAACGGTTGAGAATTGACGTCCGAATTGACGTCTAAATGAATAACTTTTAATAATACTTAATCAAATTTCACAACAATCTCTTTAATAATTTTTGCAGTAATAAATAAAACTTCGCAAAGATTACATTAATTAAACTTCGCCAAATGTACAGGTAAGTTGCCGTAATAACAGCCGATGTTGCCTACAAAACTACATGGGAAACGGTTGAGAATTGACGTCTGAATTGACGTCTAAATGAAAAACTTTTAAAAAAACTCAATCAAATTTCAAACCAAGCTCATTAATAACTTCTGCAATAATTAATCAAACTTCGCCAAATTTACACTTAAGTTGCCGTAATACCAGCCGATGGTGCCTGCAAAACTACATCGAAAACGGTTGAGAATTGACGTCTGAATTAACGTCTAAATGAATAACTTTTAATAATAACTAATCAAATTTCACACCAATCGCATTAATAACTTTTGCAGTAATTAATCAAACTTCGCCAAATTTACAGGGAAGTTGCCGTAATAACAGCCAATGTTGCCTGCAAAACTACATGGAAAACGGTTGAGAATTGACGTATGAATTGACGTCTAAATGAATAACTTTTAATAATAGTCAATCAAATTTCACACCAAGCTCATTAATAATTTTTGCAGTAATTAATCAAACTTCGCCAAATTTACAGGGAAGTTGCCGTAATACCAGCCGATGGTGCCTGCAAAACTACATGGAAAACGGTTGAGAATTGACGTCTGAATTGACGTCTAAATGAATAACTTTTAATAATACTCAATCAAATTTCAAACCAATCTCATTAATAACTTCTGCAGTAATTAATCAAACTTCGCCAAATTTACAGGGCAGTTGCCGTAATAACAGCAAATGTTGCCTGCAAAACTCCATGGAAAACGGTTGAGAATTGACGTCTGAATTGACGTCTAAATGAATAACTTTTAATAATAGTCAATCAAATTTCACACCAAGCTCATTAATAACTTCTGCAATAATTAATCAAACTTCGCCAAATTTACAGGGAAGTTGCCGTAATACAAGCCGATGGTGTCTGCAAAACTACATCGAAAACGGTTGAGAATTAACGTCTGAATTGACGTCTAAATGAATAACTTTTAATAATACTTAATCAAATTTCACAACAATCTCTTTAATAATTTTTGCAGTAATAAATCAAACTTCGCAAAGTTTACATTAATCAAACTTCGCCAAATGTACAGGGAAGTTGCCGTAATAACAGCCGATGTTGCCTACAAAACTACATGGGAAACGGTTGAGAATTGACGTCTGAATTGAGGTCTAAATGAATAACTTTTTAAAAAAACTCAATCAAATTTCAAACCAAGCTCATTAATAACTTCTGCAATAATTAATCAAACTTCGCCAAATTTACACTTAAGTTGCCGTAATACCAGCCGATGGTGCCTGCAAAACTACATCGAAAACGGATGAGAATTGACGTCTGAATTAACGTCTAAATGAATAACTTTTAATAATAACTAATCAAATTTCACACCAATCGCATTAATAACCTTTGCAGTAATTAATCAAACTTCGCCAAATTTACAGGGAAGTTGCCGTAATAACAGCCAATGTTGCCTGCAAAACTACATGGAAAACGGTTGAGAATTGACATATGAATTGACGTCTAAATGAATAACTTTTAATAATAGTCAATCAAATTTCACACCAAGCTCATTAATAATTTTTGCAGTAATTAATCAAACTTCGCCAAATTTACAGGGAAGTTGCCGTAATACCAGCCGATGGTGCCTGCAAAACTACATGGAAAACGGTTGAGAATTGACGTCTGAATTGACGTCTAAATGAATAACTTTTAATAATAGTCAATCAAATTGCACACCAAGCTCATTAATAACTTCTGCAATAATTAATCAAACTATGCCAAATATACAGGGAACTTGCCGTAATACCAGCCGATGGTGCCTGCTAAACTACATCGAAAACGTTTGAGAATTGACGTCTGAATTGACGTCTAAATGAATAACTTTTAATAATACTCTATCAAATTTCAAACCAATCTCATTAATAACTTCTGCAGTAATTAATCAAACTTCGCCAAATTTACAGGGAAGTTGCCGTAATACCAGCCGATGGTGTCTGCAAAACTACATCAAAAACGGTTGAGAATTGACGTCCGAATTGACGTCTAAATGAATAACTTTTAATAATACTTAATCAAATTTCACAACAATCTCTTTAATAATTTTTGCAGTAATAAATAAAACTTCGCAAAGTTTACATTAATCAAACTTTGCCAAATGTACAGGTAAGTTGCCGTAATAACAGCCGATGTTGCCTACAAAACTACATGGGAAACGGTTGAGAATTGACGTCTGAATTGACGTCTAAATGAAAAACTTTTAAAAAAACTCAATCAAATTTCAAACCAAGCTCATTAATAACTTCTGCAATAATTAATCAAACTTCGCCAAATTTACACTTAAGTTGCCGTAATACCAGCCGATGGTGCCTGCAAAACTACATCGAAAACGGTTGAGAATTGACGTCTGAATTAACGTCTAAATGAATAACTTTTAATAATAACTAATCAAATTTCACACCAATCGCATTAATAACTTTTGCAGTAATTAATCAAACTTCGCCAAATTTACAGGGAAGCTGCCGTAATAACAGCCAATGTTGCCTGCAAAACTACATGTAAAACGGTTGAGAATTGACGTATGAATTGACGTCTAAATGAATAACTTTTAATAATAGTCAATAAAATTTCACACCAAGCTCATTAATAATTTTTGCAGTAATTAATCAAACTTCGCCAAATTTACAGGGAAGTTGCCGTAATACCAGCCGATGGCGCCTGCAAAACTACATGAAAAACGGTTGAGAATTGACGTCTGAATTGACGTCTAAATGAATAACTTTTAATAATACTCAATCAAATTTCAAACCAATCTCATAAATAACTTCTGCAGTAATTAATCAAACTTCGCCAAATTTACAGGGCAGTTGCCGTAATAACAGCAAATGTTGCCTGCAAAACTCCATGGAAAACGGTTGAGAATTGACGTCTGAATTGACGTCTAAATGAATAACTTTTAATAATAGTCAATCAAATTTCACACCAAGCTCATTAATAACTTCTCCAATAATTAATCAAACTTCGCCAAATTTACAGGGAACTTGCCGTAATACCAGCCGATGGTGCCTGCTAAACTACATCGAAAACGTTTGAGAATTGACGTCTGAATTGACGTCTAAATGAATAACTTTTAATAATACTCAATCAAATTTCAAATCAATCTCATTAATAACTTCTGCAGTAATTAATCAAACTTCGCCAAATTTACAGGGAAGTTGCCGTAATACAAGCCGATGGTGTCTGCAAAACTACATCGAAAACGGTTGAGAATTAACGTCTGAATTGACGTCTAAATGAATAACTTTTAATAATACTTAATCAAATTTCACAACAATCTCTTTAATAATTTTTGCAGTAATAAATCAAACTTCGCAAAGTTTACATTAATCAAACTTCGCCAAATGTACAGGGAAGTTGCCGTAATAACAGCCGATGCTGCCTACAAAACTACATGGGAAACGGTTGAGAATTGACGTCTGAATAGACGTCTAAATGAAAAACTTTTTAAAAAAACTCAATCAAATTTCAAACCAAGCTCATTAATAACTTCTGCAATAATTAATCAAACTTCGCCAAATTTACACTTAAGTTGCCGTAATACCAGCCGATGGTGCCTGCAAAACTACATCGAAAACGGTTGAGAATTGACGTCTGAATTAACGTCTAAATGAATAACTTTTAATAATAACTAATCAAATTTCACACCAATCGCATTAATAACTTTTGCAGTAATTAATCAAACTTCGCCAAATTTACAGGGAAGTTGCCGTAATAACAGCCAATGTTGCCTGCAAAACTACATGGAAAACGGTTGAGAATTGACGTATGAATTGACGTCTAAATGAATAACTTTTAATAATAGTCAATAAAATTTCACACCAAGCTCATTAATAATTTTTGCAGTAATTAATCAAACTTCGCCAAATTTACAGGGAAGTTGCCGTAATACCAGCCGATGGTGCCTGCAAAACTACATGGAAAACGGTTGAGAATTGACGTCTGAATTGACGTCTAAATGAATAACTTTTAATAATACTCAATCAAATTTCAAACCAATCTCATAAATAACTTCTGCAGTAATTAATCAAACTTCGCCAAATTTACAGGGCAGTTGCCGTAATAACAGCAAATGTTGCCTGCAAAACTCCATGGAAAACGGTTGAGAATTGACGTCTGAATTGACGTCTAAATGAATAACTTTTAATAATAGTCAATCAAATTTCACACCAAGCTCATTAATAACTTCTGCAATAATTAATCAAACTTCGCCAAATTTACAGGGAACTTGCCGTAATACCAGCCGATGGTGCCTACTAAACTACATCGAAAACGTTTGAGAATTGACGTCTGAATTGACGTCTAAATGAATAACTTTTAATAATACTCAATCAAATTTCAAATCAATCTCATTAATAACTTCTGCAGTAATTAATCAAACTTCGCCAAATTTACAGGGAAGTTGCCGTAATACAAGCCGATGGTGTCTGCAAAACTACATCGAAAACGGTTGAGAATTAACGTCTGAATTGACGTCTAAATGAATAACTTTTAATAATACTTAATCAAATTTCACAACAATCTCTTTAATAATTTTTGCAGTAATAAATCAAACTTCGCAAAGTTTACATTAATCAAACTTCGCCAAATGTACAGGGAAGTTGCCGTAATAACAGCCGATGTTGCCTACAAAACTACATGGGAAACGGTTGAGAATTGACGTCTGAATTGACGTCTAAATGAATAACTTTTAATAATACTCAATCAAATTTCAAATCAATCTCATTAATAACTTCTGCAGTAATTAATCAAACTTCGCCAAATTTACAGGGAAGTTGCCGTAATACAAGCCGATGGTGTCTGCAAAACTACATCGAAAACGGTTGAGAATTAACGTCTGAATTGACGTCTAAATGAATAACTTTTAATAATACTTAATCAAATTTCACAACAATCTCTTTAATAATTTTTGCAGTAATAAATCAAACTTCGCAAAGTTTACATTAATCAAACTTCGCCAAATGTACAGGGAAGTTGCCGTAATAACAGCCGATGCTGCCTACAAAACTACATGGGAAACGGTTGAGAATTGAC
The DNA here is from genome assembly GCA_964017125.1 of Flabesymbios commensalis. Taxonomy (NCBI): domain Eukaryota; kingdom Metazoa; phylum Annelida; class Polychaeta; order Terebellida; family Flabelligeridae; genus Flabesymbios; species Flabesymbios commensalis. Next base: position 47,580 of record CAXHKU010000731.1, on the reverse strand, counting down.
GTCTGAATAGACGTCTAAATGAAAAACTTTTTAAAAAAACTCAATCAAATTTCAAACCAAGCTCATTAATAACTTCTGCAATAATTAATCAAACTTCGCCAAATTTACACTTAAGTTGCCGTAATACCAGCCGATGGTGCCTGCAAAACTACATCGAAAACGGTTGAGAATTGACGTCTGAATTAACGTCTAAATGAATAACTTTTAATAATAACTAATCAAATTTCACACCAATCGCATTAATAACTTTTGCAGTAATTAATCAAACTTCGCCAAATTTACAGGGAAGTTGCCGTAATAACAGCCAATGTTGCCTGCAAAACTACATGGAAAACGGTTGAGAATTGACGTATGAATTGACGTCTAAATGAATAACTTTTAATAATAGTCAATAAAATTTCACACCAAGCTCATTAATAATTTTTGCAGTAATTAATCAAACTTCGCCAAATTTACAGGGAAGTTGCCGTAATACCAGCCGATGGTGCCTGCAAAACTACATGGAAAACGGTTGAGAATTGACGTCTGAATTGACGTCTAAATGAATAACTTTTAATAATACTCAATCAAATTTCAAACCAATCTCATAAATAACTTCTGCAGTAATTAATCAAACTTCGCCAAATTTACAGGGCAGTTGCCGTAATAACAGCAAATGTTGCCTGCAAAACTCCATGGAAAACGGTTGAGAATTGACGTCTGAATTGACGTCTAAATGAATAACTTTTAATAATAGTCAATCAAATTTCACACCAAGCTCATTAATAACTTCTGCAATAATTAATCAAACTTCGCCAAATTTACAGGGAACTTGCCGTAATACCAGCCGATGGTGCCTACTAAACTACATCGAAAACGTTTGAGAATTGACGTCTGAATTGACGTCTAAATGAATAACTTTTAATAATACTCAATCAAATTTCAAATCAATCTCATTAATAACTTCTGCAGTAATTAATCAAACTTCGCCAAATTTACAGGGAAGTTGCCGTAATACAAGCCGATGGTGTCTGCAAAACTACATCGAAAACGGTTGAGAATTAACGTCTGAATTGACGTCTAAATGAATAACTTTTAATAATACTTAATCAAATTTCACAACAATCTCTTTAATAATTTTTGCAGTAATAAATCAAACTTCGCAAAGTTTACATTAATCAAACTTCGCCAAATGTACAGGGAAGTTGCCGTAATAACAGCCGATGTTGCCTACAAAACTACATGGGAAACGGTTGAGAATTGACGTCTGAATTGACGTCTAAATGAATAACTTTTTAAAAAAACTCAATCAAATTTCAAACCAAGCTCATTAATAACTTCTGCAATAATTAATCAAACTTCGCCAAATTTACACTTAAGTTGCCGTAATACCAGCCGATGGTGCCTGCAAAACTACATCGAAAACGGTTGAGAATTGACGTCTGTATTAACGTCTAAATGAATAACTTTTAATAATAACTAATCAAATTTCACACCAATCGCATTAATAACATTTGCAGTAATTAATCAAACTTCTTCGCCAAATTTACAGGGAAGTTGCCGTAATAACAGCCAATGTTGCCTGCAAAACTACATGGAAAACGGTTGAGAATTGACGTATGAATTGACGTCTAAATGAATAACTTTTAATAATAGTCAATCAAATTTCACACCAAGCTCATTAATAATTTTTGCAGTAATTAATCAAACTTCGCCAAATTTACAGGGAAGTTGCCGTAATACCAGCTGATGGTGCCTGCAAAACTACATGGAAAACGGTTGAGAATTGACGTCTGAATTGACGTCTAAATGAATAACTTTTAATAATAGTCAATCAAATTTCACACCAAGCTCATTAATAACTTCTGCAATAATTAATCAAACTTCGCCAAATTTACAAGGAACTTGCCGTAATACCAGCCGATGGTGCCTGCTAAACTACATCGAAAACGTTTGAGAATTGACGTCTGAATTGACGTCTAAATGAATAACTTTTAATAATACTCAATCAAATTTCAAATCAATCTCATTAATAACTTCTGCAGTAATTAATCAAACTTCGCCAAATTTACAGGGAAGTTGCCGTAATACCAGCCGATGGTGTCTGCAAAACTACATCGAAAACGGTTGAGAATTGACGTCTGAATTAACGTCTAAATGAATAAATTTTAATAATACTAAATCAAGTTTCACACCAATCTCATTAATAACTTCTGCAGTAATTAATCAAACTGCGCCAAATTTACAGGGAAGTTGCCGTAATAACAGCCAATGTTGCCTGCATAACTACATGGAAAACGGTTGAGAATTGACGTCTGAATTGACGTCTAAATGAATAACTTTTAATAATACTTAATCAAATTTCACAACAATCTCTTTAATAATTTTTGCAGTAATAAATCAAACTTCGCAAAGTTTACATTGATCAAACTTCGCCAAATGTACAGGGAAGTTGCCGTAATAACAGCCGATGTTGCCTACAAAACTACATGGGAAACGGTTGAGAATTGACGTCTGAATTGACGTCTAAATGAATAACTTTTAAAAAAACTCAATCAAATTTCAAACCAAGCTCATTAATAACTTCTGCAATAATTAATCAAACTTCGCCAAAATTACACTTAAGTTGCCGTAATACCAGCCGATGGTGCCTGCAAAACTACATCGAAAACGGTTGAGAATTGACGTCTGAATTAACGTCTAAATGAATAACTTTTAATAATAACTAATCAAATTTCACACCAATCGCATTAATAACTTTTGCAGTAATTAATCAAACATCGCCAAATTTACAGGGAAGTTGCCGTAATAACAGCCAATGTTGCCTGCAAAACTACATGGAAAACGGTTGAGAATTGACGTCTGAATTGACGTCTAAATGAATAACTTTTAATAATAGTCAATCAAATTTCACACCAAGCTCATTAATAACTTCTGCAATAATTAATCAAACTTCGCCAAATTTACAGGGAACTTGCCGTAATACCAGCCGATGGTGCCTGCTAAACTACATCGAAAACGTTTAAGAATTGACGTCTGAATTGACGTCTAAATGAATAACTTTTAATAATACTCAATCAAATTTCAAATCAATCTCATTAATAACTTCTGCAGTAATTAATCAAACTTCTCCAAATTTACAGGGAAATTGCCGTAATACCAGCCGATGGTGTCTGCAAAACTACATCGAAAACGTTTGAGAATTGACGTCTGAATTGACGTCTAAATGAATAACTTTTAATAATAGTCAATCAATTTTCACACCAAGCTCATTAATAATTTTTGCAGTAATTAATCAAACTTCGCCAAATTTACAGGGAAGTTGCCGTAATACCAGCCGATGGTGCCTGCAAAACTACATGGAAAACGGTTGAGAATTGACGTCTGAATTGACTTCTAAATGAATAACTTTTAATAATAGTCAATCAAATTGCACACCAAGCTCATTAATAGCTTCTGCAATAATTAATCAAACTATGCCAAATTTACAGGGAACTTGCCGTAATACCAGCCGATGGTGCCTGCTAAACTACATCGAAAACGTTTGAGAATTGACGTCTGAATTGACGTCTAAATGAATAACTTTTAAAAAAACTCAATCAAATTTCAAACCAAGCTCATTAATAACTTCTGCAATAATTAATCAAACTTCGCCAAATTTACACTTAAGTTGCCGTAATACCAGCCGATGGTGCCTGCAAAACTACATCGAAAACGGTTGAGAATTGACGTCTGAATTAACGTCTAAATGAATAACTTTTAATAATAACTAATCAAATTTCACACCAATCGCATTAATAACTTTTGCAGTAATTAATCAAACATCGCCAAATTTACAGGGAAGTTGCCGTAATAACAGCCAATGTTGCCTGCAAAACTACATGGAAAACGGTTGAGAATTGACGTCTGAATTGACGTCTAAATGAATAACTTTTAATAATAGTCAATCAAATTTCACACCAAGCTCATTAATAACTTCTGCAATAATTAATCAAACTTCGCCAAATTTACAGGGAACTTGCCGTAATACCAGCCGATGGTGCCTGCTAAACTACATCGAAAACGTTTGAGAATTGACGTCTGAATTGACGTCTAAATGAATAACTTTTAATAATACTCAATCAAATTTCAAATCAATCTCATTAATAACTTCTGCAGTAATTAATCAAACTTCGCCAAATTTACAGGGAAGTTGCCGTAATACCAGCCGATGGTGTCTGCAAAACTACATCGAAAACGTTTGAGAATTGACGTCTGAATTGACGTCTAAATGAATAACTTTTAATAATAGTCAATCAAATTTCACACCAAGCTCATTAATAATTTTTGCAGTAATTAATCAAACTTCGCCAAATTTACAGGGAAGTTGCCGTAATACCAGCCGATGGTGCCTGCAAAACTACATGGAAAACGGTTGAGAATTGACGTCTGAATTGACGTCTAAATGAATAACTTTTAATAATAGTCAATCAAATTGCACACCAAGCTCATTAATAACTTCTGCAATAATTAATCAAACTATGCCAAATTTACAGGGAACTTGCCGTAATACCAGCCGATGGTGCCTGCTAAACTACATCGAAAACGTTTGAGAATTGACGTCTGAATTGACGTCTAAATGAATAACTTTTAATAATAGTCAATAAAATTTCACACCAAGCTCATTAATAATTTTTGCAGTAATTAATCAAACTTCGCCAAATTTACAGGGAAGTTGCCGTAATACCAGCCGATGGTGCCTGCAAAACTACATGGAAAACGGTTGAGAATTGACGTCTGAATTGACGTCTAAATGAATAACTTTTAATAATAGTCAATCAAATTTCACACCAAGCTCATTAATAATTTTTGCAGTAATTAATCAAACTTCGCCAAATTTACAGGGAAGTTGCCGTAATAACAGCCGATGGTGCCTGCAAAACTACATGGAAAACGGTTGAGAATTGACGTCTGAATTGACGTCTAAATGAATAACTTTTAATAATAGTCAATCAAATTGCACACCAAGCTCATTAATAACTTCTGCAATAATTAATCAAACTATGCCAAATATACAGGGAACTTGCCGTAACACCAGCCGATGGTGCCTGCTAAACTACATCGAAAACGTTTGAGAATTGACGTCTGAATTGACGTCTAAATGAATAACTTTTAATAATACTCTATCAAATTTCAAACCAATCTCATTAATAACTTCTGCAGTAATTAATCAAACTTCGCCAAATTTACAGGGAAGTTGCCGTAATACCAGCCGATGGTGTCTGCAAAACTACATCAAAAACGGTTGAGAATTGGCGTCCGAATTGACGTCTAAATGAATAACTTTTAATAATACTTAATCAAATTTCACAACAATCTCTTTAATAATTTTTGCAGTAATAAATAAAACTTCGCAAAGTTTACATTAATCAAACTTCGCCAAATGTACAGGTAAGTTGCCGTAATAACAGCCGATGTTGCCTACAAAACTACATGGGAAACGGTTGAGAATTGACGTCTGAATTGACGTCTAAATGAAAAACTTTTAAAAAAACTCAATCAAATTTCAAACCAAGCTCATTAATAACTTCTGCAATAATTAATCAAACTTCGCCAAATTTACACTTAAGTTGCCGTAATACCAGCCGATGGTGCCTGCAAAACTACATCGAAAACGGTTGAGAATTGACGTCTGAATTAACGTCTAAATGAATAACTTTTAATAATAACTAATCAAATTTCACACCAATCGCATTAATAACTTTTGCAGTAATTAATCAAACTTCGCCAAATTTACAGGGAAGTTGCCGTAATAACAGCCAATGTTGCCTGCAAAACTACATGGAAAACGGTTGAGAATTGACGTATGAATTGACGTCTAAATGAATAACTTTTAATAATAGTCAATAAAATTTCACACCAAGCTCATTAATAATTTTTGCAGTAATTAATCAAACTTCGCCAAATTTACAGGGAAGTTGCCGTAATACCAGCCGATGGTGCCTGCAAAACTACATGGAAAACGGTTGAGAATTGACGTCTGAATTGACGTCTAAATGAATAACTTTTAATAATACTCAATCAAATTTCAAACCAATCTCATTAATAACTTCTGCAGTAATTAATCAAACTTCGCCAAATTTACAGGGCAGTTGCCGTAATAACAGCAAATGTTACCTGCAAAACTCCATGGAAAACGGTTGAGAATTGACGTCTGAATTGACGTCTAAATGAATAACTTTTAATAATAGTCAATCGAATTTCACACCAAGCTCATTAATAACTTCTGCAATAATTAATCAAACTTCGCCAAATTTACAGGGAAGTTGCCGTAATACAAGCCGATGGTGTCTGCAAAACTACATCGAAAACGGTTGAGAATTAACGTCTGAATTGACGTCTAAATGAATAACTTTTAATAATACTTAATCAAATTTCACAACAATCTCTTTAATAATTTTTGCAGTAATAAATCAAACTTCGCAAAGTTTACATTAATCAAACTTCGCCAAATGTACAGGAAAGTTGCCGTAAAAACAGCCGATGTTGCCTACAAAACTACATGGGAAACGGTTGAGAATTGACGTCTGAATTGACGTCTAAATGAATAACTTTTAAAAAAACTCCATCAAATTTCAAACCAAGCTCATTAATAACTTCTGCAATAATTAATCAAACTTCGCCAAATTTACACTTAAGTTGCCGTAATACCAGCCGATGGTGCCTGCAAAACTACATCGAAAACGGTTGAGAATTGACGTCTGAATTAACGTCTAAATGAATAACTTTTAATAATAACTAATCAAATTTTACACCAATCGCATTAATAACTTTTGCAGTAATTAATCAAACTTCGCCAAATTTACAGGGAAGTTGCCGTAATAACAGCCAATGTTGCCTGCAAAACTACATGGAAAACGGTTGAGAATTGACGTATGAATTGACGTCTAAATGAATAACTTTTAATAATAGTCAATAAAATTTCACACCAAGCTCATTAATAATTTTTGCAGTAAATAATCAAACTTCGCAAAATTTACAGGGAAGTTGCCGTAATACCAGCCGATGGTGCCTGCAAAACTACATGGAAAACGGTTGAGAATTGACGTCTGAATTGACGTCTAAATGAATAACTTTTAATAATACTCAATCAAATTTCAAACCAATCTCATTAATAACTTCTGCAGTAATTAATCAAACTTCGCCAAATTTACAGGGCAGTTGCCGTAATAACAGCAAATGTTGCCTGCAAAACTCCATGGAAAACGGTTGAGAATTGACGTATGAATTGACGTCTAAATGAATAACTTTTAATAATAGTCAATACAATTTCACACCAAGCTCATTAATAATTTTTGCAGTAATTAATCAAACTTCGCCAAATTTACAGGGCAGTTGCCGTAATAACAGCAAATGTTGCCTGCAAAACTACATGGAAAACGGTTGAGAATTGACGTATGAATTGACGTCTAAATGAATAACTTTTAATAATAGTCAATAAAATTTCACACCAAGCTCATTAATAATTTTTGCAGTAATTAATCAAACTTCGCCAAATTTACAGGGAAGTTGCCGTAATACCAGCCGATGGTGCCTGCAAAACTACATGGAAAACGGTTGAGAATTGACGTCTGAATTGACGTCTAAATGAATAACTTTTATTAATAGTCAATCAAACTGCACACCAAGCTCATTAATAACTTCTGCAATAATTAATCAAACTATGCCAAATATACAGGGAACTTGCCGTAATACCAGCCGATGGTGCCTGCTAAACTACATCGAAAACGTTTGAGAATTGACGTCTGAATTGACGTCTAAATGAATAACTTTTAATAATACTCTATCAAATTTCAAACCAATCTCATTAATAACTTCTGCAGTAATTAATCAAACTTCGCCAAATTTACAGGGAAGTTGCCGTAATACCAGCCGATGGTGTCTGCAAAACTACATCAAAAACGGTTGAGAATTGACGTCCGAATTGACGTCTAAATGAATAACTTTTAATAATACTTAATCAAATTTCACAACAATCTCTTTAATAATTTTTGCAGTAATAAATAAAACTTCGCAAAGTTTACATTAATCAAACTTCGCCAAATGTACAGGTAAGTTGCCGTAATAACAGCCGATGTTGCCTACAAAACTACATGGGAAACGGTTGAGAATTGACGTCTGAATTGACGTCTAAATGAAAAACTTTTAAAAAAACTCAATCAAATTTCAAACCAAGCTCATTAATAACTTCTGCAATAATTAATCAAACTTCGCCAAATTTACACTTAAGTTGCCGTAATACCAGCCGATGGTGCCTGCAAAACTACATCGAAAACGGTTGAGAATTGACGTCTGAATTAACGTCTAAATGAATAACTTTTAATAATAACTAATCAAATTTCACACCAATCGCATTAATAACTTTTGCAGTAATTAATCAAACTTCGCCAAATTTACAGGGAAGTTGCCGTAATAACAGCCAATGTTGCCTGCAAAACTACATGGAAAACGGTTGAGAATTGACGTATGAATTGACGTCTAAATGAATAACTTTTAATAATAGTCAATAAAATTTCACACCAAGCTCATTAATAATTTTTGCAGTAATTAATCAAACTTCGCCAAATTTACAGGGAAGTTGCCGTAATACCAGCCGATGGTGCCTGCAAAACTACATGGAAAACGGTTGAGAATTGACGTCTGAATTGACGTCTAAATGAATAACTTTTAATAATACTCAATCAAATTTCAAACCAATCTCATTAATAACTTCTGCAGTAATTAATCAAACTTCGCCAAATTTACAGGGCAGTTGCCGTAATAACAGCAAATGTTGCCTGCAAAACTCCATGGAAAACGGTTGAGAATTGACGTCTGAATTGACGTCTAAATGAATAACTTTTAATAATAGTCAATCAAATTTCACACCAAGCTCATTAATAACTTCTGCAATAATTAATCAAACTTCGCCAAATTTACAGGGAAGATGCCGTAATAACAGCCAATGTTGCCTGCAAAACTACATGGAAAACGGTTGAGAATTGACGTATGAATTGACGTCTAAATGAATAACTTTTAATAATAGTCAATAAAATTTCACACCAAGCTCATTAATAATTTTTGCAGTAAATAATCAAACTTCGCCAAATTTACAGGGAAGTTGCCGTAATACCAGCCGATGGTGCCTGCAAAACTACATGGAAAACGGTTGAGAATTGACGTCTGAATTGACGTCTAAATGAATAACTTTTAATAATACTCAATCAAATTTCAAACCAATCTCATTAATAACTTCTGCAGTAATTAATCAAACTTCGCCAAATTTACAGGGCAGTTGCCGTAATAACAGCAAATGTTGCCTGCAAAACTCCATGGAAAACGGTTGAGAATTGACGTATGAATTGACGTCTAAATGAATAACTTTTAATAATAGTCAATACAATTTCACACCAAGCTCATTAATAATTTTTGCAGTAATTAATCAAACTTCGCCAAATTTACAGGGCAGTTGCCGTAATAACAGCAAATGTTGCCTGCAAAACTACATGGAAAACGGTTGAGAATTGACGTATGAATTGACGTCTAAATGAATAACTTTTAATAATAGTCAATAAAATTTCACACCAAGCTCATTAATAATTTTTGCAGTAATTAATCAAACTTCGCCAAATTTACAGGGAAGTTGCCGTAATACCAGCCGATGGTGCCTGCAAAACTACATGGAAAACGGTTGAGAATTGACGTCTGAATTGACGTCTAAATGAATAACTTTTATTAATAGTCAATCAAATTGCACACCAAGCTCATTAATAACTTCTGCAATAATTAATCAAACTATGCCAAATATACAGGGAACTTGCCGTAATACCAGCCGATGGTGCCTGCTAAACTACATCGAAAACGTTTGAGAATTGACGTCTGAATTGACGTCTAAATGAATAACTTTTAATAATACTCTATCAAATTTCAAACCAATCTCATTAATAACTTCTGCAGTAATTAATCAAACTTCGCCAAATTTACAGGGAAGTTGCCGTAATACCAGCCGATGGTGTCTGCAAAACTACATCAAAAACGGTTGAGAATTGACGTCCGAATTGACGTCTAAATGAATAACTTTTAATAATACTTAATCAAATTTCACAACAATCTCTTTAATAATTTTTGCAGTAATAAATAAAACTTCGCAAAGTTTACATTAATCAAACTTCGCCAAATGTACAGGTTAGTTGCCGTAATAACAGCCGATGTTGCCTACAAAACTACATGGGAAACGGTTGAGAATTGACGTCTGAATTGACGTCTAAATGAAAAACTTTTAAAAAAACTCAATCAAATTTCAAACCAAGCTCATTAATAACTTCTGCAATAATTAATCAAACTTCGCCAAATTTACACTTAAGTTGCCGTAATACCAGCCGATGGTGCCTGCAAAACTACATCGAAAACGGTTGAGAATTGACGTCTGAATTAACGTCTAAATGAATAACTTTTAATAATAACTAATCAAATTTCACACCAATCGCATTAATAACTTTTGCAGTAATTAATCAAACTTCGCCAAATTTACAGGGAAGTTGCCGTAATAACAGCCAATGTTGCCTGCAAAACTACATGGAAAACGGTTGAGAATTGACGTATGAATTGACGTCTAAATGAATAACTTTTAATAATAGTCAATAAAATTTCACACCAAGCTCATTAATAATTTTTGCAGTAATTAATCAAACTTCGCCAAATTTACAGGGAAGTTGCCGTAATACCAGCCGATGGTGCCTGCAAAACTACATGGAAAACGGTTGAGAATTGACGTCTGAATTGACGTCTAAATGAATAACTTGTAATAATACTCAATCAAATTTCAAACCAATCTCATTAATAACTTCTGCAGTAATTAATCAAACTTCGCCAAATTTACAGGGCAGTTGCCGTAATAACAGCAAATGTTGCCTGCAAAACTCCATGGAAAACGGTTGAGAATTGACGTCTGAATTGACGTCTAAATGAATAACTTTTAATAATAGTCAATCAAATTTCACACCAAGCTCATTAATAACTTCTGCAATAATTAATCAAACTTCGCCAAATTTACAGGGAAGTTGCCGTAATACAAGCCGATGGTGTCTGCAAAACTACATCGAAAACGGTTGAGAATTAACGTCTGAATTGACGTCTAAATGAATAACTTTTAATAATACTTAATCAAATTTCACAACAATCTCTTTAATAATTTTTGCAGTAATAAATCAAACTTCGCAAAGTTTACATTAATCAAACTTCGCCAAATGTACAGGGAAGTTGCCGTAATAACAGCCGATGTTGCCTACAAAACTACATGGGAAACGGTTGAGAATTGACGTCTGAATTGACGTCTAAATGAATAACTTTTTAAAAAAACTCAATCAAATTTCAAACCAAGCTCATTAATAACTTCTGCAATAATTATTCAAACTTCGCCAAATTTACACTTAAGTTGCCGTAATACCATCCGATGGTGCCTGCAAAACTACATCGAAAACGGTTGAGAATTGACGTCTGAATTAACGTCTAAATGAATAACTTTTAATAATAACTAATCAAATTTCACACCAATCGCATTAATAACTTTTGCAGTAATTAATCAAACTTCGCCAAATTTACAGGGAAGTTGCCGTAATAACAGCCAATGTTGCCTGCAAAACTACATGGAAAACGGTTGAGAATTGACATATGAATTGACGTCTAAATGAATAACTTTTAATAATAGTCAATAAAATTGCACACCAAGCTCATTAATAACTTCTGCAATAATTAATCAAACTATGCCAAATATACAGGGAACTTGCCGTAATACCAGCCGATGGTGCCTGCTAAACTACATCGAAAACGTTTGAGAATTGACGTCTGAATTGACGTCTAAATGAAAACTTTTAATAATACTCTATCAAATTTCAAACCAATCCCATTAATAACTTCTGCAGTAATTAATCAAACTTCGCCAAATTTACAGGGAAGTTGCCGTAATACCAGCCGATGGTGTCTGCAAAACTACATCAAAAACGGTTGAGAATTGACGTCCGAATTGACGTCTAAATGAATAACTTTTAATAATACTTAATCAAATTTCACAACAATCTCTTTAATAATTTTTGCAGTAATAAATAAAACTTCGCAAAGTTTACATTAATCAAACTTCGCCAAATGTACAGGTAAGTTGCCGTAATAACAGCCGATGTTGCCTACAAAACTACATGGGAAACGGTTGAGAATTGACGTCTGAATTGACGTCTAAATGAAAAACTTTTAAAAAAACTCAATCAAATTTCAAACCAAGCTCATTAATAACTTCTGCAATAATTAATCAAACTTCGCCAAATTTACACTTAAGTTGCCGTAATACCAGCCGATGGTGCCTGCAAAACTACATCGAAAACTGTTGAGAATTGACGTCTGAATTAACGTCTAAATGAATAACTTTTAATAATACTCAATCAAATTTCAAATCAATCTCATTAATAACTTCTGCAGTAATTAATCAAACTTCGCCAAATTTACAGGGAAGTTGCCGTAATACAAGCCGATGGTGTCTGCAAAACTACATCGAAAACGGTTGAGAATTAACGTCTGAATTGACGTCTAAATGAATAACTTTTAATAATACTTAATCAAATTTCACAACAATCTCTTTAATAATTTTTGCAGTAATAAATCAAACTTCGCAAAGTTTACATTAATCAAACTTCGCCAAATGTACAGGGAAGTTGCCGTAATAACAGCCGATGTTGCCTACAAAACTACATGGGAAACGGTTGAGAATTGACGTCTGAATTGACGTCTAAATGAAAAACTTTTTAAAAAAACTCAATCAAATTTCAAACCAAGCTCATTAATAACTTCTGCAATAATTAATCAAACTTCGCCAAATTTACACTTAAGTTGCCGTAATACCAGCCGATGGTGCCTGCAAAACTACATCGAAAACGGTTGAGAATTGACGTCTGAATTAACGTCTAAATGAATAACTTTTAATAATAACTAATCAAATTTCACACCAATCGCATTAATAACTTTTGCAGTAATTAATCAAACTTCGCCAAATTTACAGGGAAGTTGCCGTAATAACAGCCAATGCTGCCTGCAAAACTACATGGAAAACGGTTGAGAATTGACGTATGAATTGACGTCTAAATGAATAACTTTTAATAATAGTCAATAAAATTTCACACCAAGCTCATTAATAATTTTTGCAGTAATTAATCAAACTTCGCCAAATTTACAGGGAAGTTGCCGTAATACCAGCCGATGGTGCCTGCAAAACTACATGGAAAACGGTTGAGAATTGACGTCTGAATTGACGTCTAAATGAATAACTTTTAATAATACTCAATCAAATTTCAAACCAATCTCATAAATAACTTCTGCAGTAATTAATCAAACTTCGCCAAATTTACAGGGCAGTTGCCGTAATAACAGCAAATGTTGCCTGCAAAACTCCATGGAAAACGGTTGAGAATTGACGTCTGAATTGACGTCTAAATGAATAACTTTTAATAATAGTCAATCAAATTTCACACCAAGCTCATTAATAACTTCTGCAATAATTAATCAAACTTCGCCAAATTTACAGGGAACTTGCCGTAATACCAGCCGATGGTGCCTGCTAAACTACATCGAAAACGTTTGAGAATTGACGTCTGAATTGACGTCTAAATGAATAACTTTTAATAATACTCAATCAAATTTCAAATCAATCTCATTAATAACTTCTGCAGTAATTAATCAAACTTCGCCAAATTTACAGGGAAGTTGCCGTAATACAAGCCGATGGTGTCTGCAAAACTACATCGAAAACGGTTGAGAATTAACGTCTGAATTGACGTCTAAATGAATAACTTTTAATAATACTTAATCAAATTTCACAACAATCTCTTTAATAATTTTTGCAGTAATAAATCAAACTTCGCAAAGTTTACATTAATCAAACTTCGCCAAATGTACAGGGAAGTTGCCGTAATAACAGCCGATGTTGCCTACAAAACTACATGGGAAACGGTTGAGAATTGACGTCTGAATTAACGTCTAAATGAATAACTTTTAATAATAACTAATCAAATTTCACACCAATCGCATTAATAACTTTTGCAGTAATTAATCAAACTTCGCCAAATTTACAGGGAAGTTGCCGTAATAACAGCCAATGTTGCCTGCAAAACTACATGGAAAACGGTTGAGAATTGACGTATGAATTGACGTCTAAATGAATAACTTTTAATAATAGTCAATCAAATTTCACACCAAGCTCATTAATAATTTTTACAGTAATTAATCAAACTTCGCCAAATTTACAGGGAAGTTGCCGTAATACCAGCTGATGGTGCCTGCAAAACTACATGGGAAACGGTTGAGAATTGACGTCTGAATTGACGTCTAAATGAATAACTTTTAATAATAGTCAATCAAATTTCACACCAAGCTCATTAATAACTTCTGCAATAATTAATCAAACTTCGCCAAATTTACAGGGAACTTGCCGTAATACCAGCCGATGGTGCCTGCTAAACTACATCGAAAACGTTTGAGAATTGACGTCTGAATTGACGTCTAAATGAATAACTTTTAATAATACTCAATCAAATTTCAAATCAATCTCATTAATAACTTCTGCAGTAATTAATCAAACTTCGCCAAATTTACAGGGAAGTTGCCGTATTACCAGCCGATGGTGTCTGGAAAACTACATCGAAAACGGTTGAGAATTGACGTCTGAATTAACGTCTAAATGAATAACTTTTAATAATACTAAATCAAGTTTCACACCAATCTCATTAATAACTTCTGCAGTAATTAATCAAACTGCGCCAAATTTACAGGGAAGTTGCCGTAATAACAGCCAATGTTGCCTGCATAACTACATGGAAAACGGTTGAGAATTGACGTCTGAATTGACGTCTAAATGAATAACTTTTAATAATAGTCAATAAAATTTCACACCAAGCTCATTAATAATTTTTGCAGTAATTAATCAAACTTCGCCAAATTTACAGGGAAGTTGCCGTAATACCAGCCGATGGTGCCTGCAAAACTACATGGAAAACGGTTGAGAATTGACGTCTGAATTGACGTCTAAATGAATAACTTTTAATAATACTTAATCAAATTTCACAACAATCTCTTTAATAATTTTTGCAGTAATAAATCAAACTTCGCAAAGTTTACATTGATCAAACTTCGCCAAATGTACAGGGAAGTTGCCGTAATAACAGCCGATGTTGCCTACAAAACTACATGGGAAACGGTTGAGAATTGACGTCTGAATTGACGTCTAAATGAATAACTTTTAAAAAAACTCAATCAAATTTCAAACCAAGCTCATTAATAACTTCTGCAATAATTAATCAAACTTCGCCAAATTCACACTTAAGTTTCCGTAATACCAGCCGATGGTGCCTGCAAAACTACATCGAAAACGGTTGAGAATTGACGTCTGAATTAACGTCTAAATGAATAACTTTTAATAATAACTAATCAAATTTCACACCAATCGCATTAATAACTTTTGCAGTAGTTAATCAAACATCGCCAAATTTACAGGGAAGTTGCCGTAATAACAGCCAATGTTGCCTGCAAAACTACATGGAAAACGGTTGAGAATTGACGTATGAATTGACGTCTAAATGAATAACTTTTAATAATAGTCAATCAAATTTCACACCAAGCTCATTAATAATTTTTGCAGTAATTAATCAAACTTCGCCAAATTTACAGGGAAGTTGCCGTAATACCAGCCGATGGTGCCTGCAAAACTACATGGAAAACGGTTGAGAATTGACGTCTGAATTGACGTCTAAATGAATAACTTTTAATAATACTCAATCAAATTTCAAACCAATCTCATTAATAACTTCTGCAGTAATTAATCAAACTTCGCCAAATTTACAGGGAAGTTGCCGTAATACCAGCCGATGGTGTCTGCAAAACTACATCAAAAACGGTTGAGAATTGAGGTCCGAATTGACGTCTAAATGAATAACTTTTAATAATACTTAATCAAATTTCACAACAATCTCTTTAATAATTTTTGCAGTAATAAATAAAACTTCGCAAAGTTTACATTAATCAAACTTCGCCAAATGTACAGGTAAGTTGCCGTAATAACAGCCGATGTTGCCTACAAAACTACATGGGAAACGGTTGAGAATTGACGTCTGAATTGACGTCTAAATGAAAAACTTTTAAAAAAACTCAATCAAATTTCAAACCAAGCTCATTAATAACTTCTGCAATAATTAATCAAACTTCGCCAAATTTACACTTAAGTTGCCGTAATACCAGCCGATGGTGCCTGCAAAACTACATCGAAAACGGTTGAGAATTGACGTCTGAATTAACGTCTAAATGAATAACTTTTAATAATAACTAATCAAATTTCACACCAATCGCATTGATAACTTTTGCAGTAATTAATCAAACTTCGCCAAATTTACAGGGAAGTTGCCGTAATAACAGCCAATGTTGCCTGCAAAACTACATGGAAAACGGTTGAGAATTGACGTATGAATTGACGTCTAAATGAATAACTTTTAATAATAGTCAATAAAACTTCACACCAAGCTCAATAATAATTTTTGCAGTAATTAATCAAACTTCGCCAAATTTACAGGGAAGTTGCCGTAATACCAGCCGATGGTGCCTGCAAAACTACATGGAAAACGGTTGAGAATTGACGTCTGAATTGACGTCTAAATGAATAACTTTTAATAATAGTCAATCAAATTTCACACCAAGCTCATTAATAATTTTTGCAGTAATTAATAAAACTTCGCCAAATTTACAGGGAAGTTGCCGTAATACCAGCCGATGGTGCCTGCAAAACTACATGGAAAACGGTTGAGAATTGACGTCTGAATTGACGTCTAAATGAATAACTTTTAATAATAGTCAATCAAATTGCACACCAAGCTCATTAATAACTTCTGCAATAATTAATCAAACTATGCCAAATTTACAGGGAACTTGCCGTAATACCAGCCGATGGTGCCTGCAAAACTACATCAAAAACGGTTGAGAATTGACGTCTGAATTGACGTCTAAATGAATAACTTTTAATAATACTTAATCAAATTTCACAACAATCTCTTTAATAATTTTTGCAGTAATAAATAAAACTTCGCAAAGTTTACATTGATCAAACTTCGCCAAATGTACAGGGAAGTTGCCGTAATAACAGCCGATGTTGCCTACAAAACTACATGGGAAACGGTTGAGAATTGACGTCTGAATTGACGTCTAAATGAATAACTTTAAAAAAACTCAATCAAATTTCAAACCAAGCTCATTAATAACTTCTGCAATAATTAATCAAACTTCGCCAAATTCACACTTAAGTTTCCGTAATACCAGCCGATGGTGCCTGCAAAACTACATCGAAAACGGTTGAGAATTGACGTCTGAATTAACGTCTAAATGAATAACTTTTAATAATAACTAATCAAATTTCACACCAATCGCATTAATAACTTTTGCAGTAGTTAATCAAACATCGCCAAATTTACAGGGAAGTTGCCGTAATAACAGCCAATGTTGCCTGCAAAACTACATGGAAAACGGTTGAGAATTGACGTATGAATTGACGTCTAAATGAATAACTTTTAATAATAGTCAATCAAATTTCACACCAAGCTCATTAATAATTTTTGCAGTAATTAATCAAACTTCGCCAAATTTACAGGGAAGTTGCCGTAATACCAGCCGATGGTGCCTGCAAAACTACATGGAAAACGGTTGAGAATTGACGTCTGAATTGACGTCTAAATGAATAACTTTTAATAATAGTCAATCAAATTGCACACCAAGCTCATTAATAACTTCTGCAATAATTAATCAAACTATGCCAAATTTACAGGGAACTTGCCGTAATACCAGCCGATGGTGCCTGCTAAACTACATCGAAAACGTTTGAGAATTGACGTCTGAATTGACGTCTAAATGAATAACTTTTAATAATACTCAATCAAATTTCAAACCAATCTCATTAATAACTTCTGCAGTAATTAATCAAACTTCGCCAAATTTACAGGGAAGTTGCCGTAATACCAGCCGATGGTGTCTGCAAAACTACATCAAAAACGGTCGAGAATTGACGTCCGAATTGACGTCTAAATGAATAACTTTTAATAATACTTAATCAAATTTCACAACAATCTCTTTAATAATTTTTGCAGTAATAAATAAAACTTCGCAAAGTTTACATTAATCAAACTTCGCCAAATGTACAGGGAAGTTGCCGTAATAACAGCCGATGTTGCCTACAAAACTACATGGGAAACGGTTGAGAATTGACGTCTGAATTGACGTCTAAATGAATAACTTTTAATAATAACTAATCAAATTTCACACCAATCGCATTAATAACTTTTGCAGTAGTTAATCAAACTTCGCCAAATTTACAGGGAAGTTGCCGTAATAACAGCCAATGTTGCCTGCAAAACTACATGGAAAACGGTTGAGAATTGACGTATGAATTGACGTCTAAATGAATAACTTTTAATAATAGTCAATAAAATTTCACACCAAGCTCATTAATAATTTTTGCAGTAATTAATCAAACTTCGCCAAATTTACAGGGAAGTTGCCGTAATACCAGCCGATGGTGCCTGCAAAACTACATGGAAAACGGTTGAGAATTGACGTCTGAATTGACGTCTAAATGAATAACTTGTAATAATACTCAATCGAATTTCAAACCAATCTCATTAATAACTTCTGCAGTAATTAATCAAACTTCGCCAAATTTACAGGGCAGTTGCCGTAATAACAGCCAATGTTGCCTGCAAAACTCCATGGAAAACGGTTGAGAATTGACGTCTGAATTGACGTCTAAATAAATAACTTTTAATAATAGTCAATCAAATTTCACACCAAGCTCATTAATAACTTCTGCAATAATTAATCAAACTTTGCCAAATTTACAGGGAACTTGCCGTAATACCAGCCGATGGTGCCTGCTAAACTACATCGAAAACGTTTGAGAATTGACGTCTGAATTGACGTCTAAATGAATAACTTTTAATAATACTCAATCAAATTTCAAATCAATCTCATTAATAACTTCTGCAGTAATTAATCAAACTTCGCCAAATTTACAGGGAAGTTGCCGTAATACAAGCCGATGGTGTCTGCAAAACTACATCGAAAACGGTTGAGAATTGACGTCTGAATTGACGTCTAAATGAATAACTTTTAATAATACTTAATCAAATTTCACAACAATCTCTTTAATATTTTTTGCAGTAATAAATCAAACTTCGCAAAGTTTACATTAATCAAACTTCGCCAAATGTACAGGGAAGTTGCCGTAATAACAGCCGATGTTGCCTACAAAACCAAAATGGGAAACGGTTGAGAATTGACGTCTGAATTGACGTCTAAATGAATAACTTTTAAAAAAACTCAATCAAATTTCAAACCAAGCTCATTAATAACTTTTGCAGTAATCAATCAAACTTCGCCAAATTTACAGGGAAGTTGCCGTAATACCAGCCGATGGTGCCTGCAAAACTACATGGAAAACAGTTGAGAATTGACGTCTGAATTGACGTCTAAATGAATAACTTTTAATAATAGTCAATCAAATTTCACACCAAGCTCATTAATAACTTCTGCAATAATTATTCAAACTTCGCCAAATTTACAGGGAACTTGCCGTAATACCAGCCGATGGTGCCTGCTAAACTACATCGAAAACGTTTGAGAATTGACGTCTGAATTGACGTCTAAATGAATAACTTTTAATAATACTCAATCAAATTTCAAATCAATCTCAATAATAACTTCTGCAGTAATTAATCAAACTTCGCCAAATTTACAGGGAAGTTGCCGTAATACCAGCCGATGGTGTCTGCAAAACTACATCGAAAACGGTTGAGAATTGACGTCTGAATTAACGTCTAAATGAATAACTTTTAATAATACTAAATCAAGTTTCACACCAATCTCATTAATAACTTTTGCAGTAATTAATCAAACTGCGCCAAATTTACAGGGAAGTTGCCGTAATAACAGCCAATGTTGCCTGCAAAACTACATGGAAAACGGTTGAGAATTGACGTCTGAATTGACGTCTAAATGAATAACTTTTAATAATAGTCAATCAAATTTCACACCAAGCTCATTAATAATTTTTGCAGTAATTAATCAAACTTCGCCAAATTTACAGGGAAGTTGCCGTAATACCCGCCGATGGTGCCTGCAAAACTACATGGAAAACAGTTGAGAATTGACGTCTGAATTGACGTCTAAATGAATAACTTTTAATAATACTAAATCAAATTTTACACCAATCTCATTAATAACCTATGTAGTAATTAATCAAACTTCGCCAAATTTACAGGGAAGTTGCCGTAATACCAGCCGATGGTGCCTGCAAAACTACATGGAAAACAGTTGAGAATTGACGTCTGAATTGACGTCTAAATGAATAACTTTTAATAATAACTAATCAAATTTTACACCAATCGCATTAATAACTTTTGCAGTAATTAATCAAACTACGCCAAATTTACAGGGAAGTTGCCGTAATAACAGCCGATGGTGCCTGCAAAACTACATCGTAAACGGTTCAGAATTGACGTCTGAATTGACGTCTAAATGAATAACTTTTAATAATACTCAATCAAATTTCACAACAATCTCTTTAATAATTTTTGCAGTAATAAATCAAACTTCGCAAAGTTTACATTAATCAAACTTCGCCAAATGTACAGGGAAGTTGCCGTAATAACAGCCGATGTTGCCTACAAAACTACATGGGAAACGGTTGAGAATTGACGTCTGAATTGACGTCTAAATGAATAACTTTTAAAAAAACTCAATCAAATTTCACACCAAGCTTATTAATAACTTCTGCAAATATTCATCAAACTTCGCGAAATTTACACTTAAGTTGCCGTAATACCAGCCCATGGCGCCTGCAAAACTACATCGAAAACGGTTGAGAATTGACGTCTGAATTGACGTCTAAATGAATAACTTTTAATAATAACTAATCAAATTTCACACCAATCTCATTAATAACTTTTGCAGTAATTAATCAAACTTCGCCAAATTTACAGGGAAGTTGCCGTAATAACAGCCAATGTTGCCTGCAAAACTACATGAAAAACGGTTGAGAATTAACGTCTGAATTGACGTCTAAATGAATAACTTTTAATAATAGTCAATCAAATTTCACACCAAGCTCATTAATAATTTTTGCAGTAATTAATCAAACTTCGCCAAATTTACAGGGAAGTTGCCGTAATACCAGCCGATGGTGCCTGCAAAACTACATGGAAAACAGTTAAGAATTGACGTCTGAATTGACGTCTAAATGAATAACTTTTAATAATACTCAATCAAATTTTACACCAATCTCATTAATAACTTATGCAGTAATTAATCAAACTTCGCCAAATTTACAGGGAAGTTGCCGTAATAAAAGCTGATGTTGCCTGCAAATCTACATGGAAAACGGTTGAGAATTGACGTCTGAATTGACGTCTAAATGAGTAACTTTTAATAATACTCAATCAAATTCACACCAATCTCATTAATAACTTTTGCAGTAATTATTCACACTTCGCCAAATTTACAGGGCAGTTGCCGTAATAACAGCCAATGTTGCCTGCAAAACTACATGGAAAACGGTTGAGAATTGACGTCTGAATTGACGTCTAAATGAATAACTTTTAATAATACTCAATCTAATTTCACACCAAGCTCATTAATAACTTCTGCAATAATTAATCAAACTTCGCCAAATTCACACGGAAGTTGCCGTAATACCAGCCGATGGTGCCTGCAAAACTACATCGAAAACGGTTGAGAATTGACGTCTGAATTGACGTCTAAATGAATAACTTTTAATAATACTCAATCAAATTTCACACCAATCTCATTAATAACTTTTGCAGTAATTAATCAAACTTCGCCAAATTTACAGGGAAGTTGCCGTAATAACAGCCAATGTTGCCTGCAGAGCTACATGGAAAAGGGTTGAGAATTGACGTCTGAATTGACGTCTAAATGAATAACTTTTAATAATAGTCAATCAAATTTCACACCAAGCTCATTAATAATTTTTGCAGTAATTAATCAAACTTTGCCAAATTTACAGGGAAGTTGCCGTAATACCAGCCGATGGTGCCTGCAAAACTACATGGAAAACGGTTGAGAATTGACGTCTGAATTGACGTCTAAATGAATAACTTTTAATAATAGTCAATCAAATTTCACACCAAGCTCATTAATAATTTTTGCAGTAATTAATCAAACTTCGCCAAATTTACAGGGAAGTTGCCGTAATACCAGCCGATGGTGCCTGCAAAACTACGTGGAAAACGGTTGAGAATTGACGTCTGAATTGACGTCTAAATGAATAACTTTTAATAATAGTCAATCAAATTTCACACCAAGCTCATTAATAACTTCTGCAATAATTAATCAAACTTCGCCAAATTTACAGGGAACTTGCCGTAATACCAGCCGATGGTGCCTGCTAAACTACATTGGAAACGTTTGAGAATTGACGTCTGAATTGACGTCTAAATGAATAACTTTTAATAATACTCAATCAAATTTCAAACCAATCTCATTAATAACTTCTGCAGTAATTAATCAAACTTCGCCAAATTTACAGGGAAGTTGCCGTAATACCAGCCGATGGTGTCTGCAAAACTACATCAAAAACGGTTGAGAATTGACGTCCGAATTGACGTCTAAATGAATAACTTTTAATAATACTTAATCAAATTTCACAACAATCTCTTTAATAATTTTTGCAATAATAAATAAAACTTCGCAAAGTTTACATTAATCAAACTTCGCCAAATGTACAGGTAAGTTGCCGTAATAACAGCCGATGTTGCCTACAAAACTACATGGGAAACGGTTGAGAATTGACGTCTGAATTGACGTCTAAATGAATAACTTTTAAAAAAACTCAATCAAATTTCAAACCAAGCTCATTAATAACTTCTGCAATAATTAATCAAACTTCGCCAAATTTACACTTAAGTTGCCGTAATACCAGCCGATGGTGCCTGCAAAACTACATCGAAAACGGTTGAGAAATGACGTCTGAATTAACGTCTAAATGAATAACTTTTAATAATAACTAATCAAATTTCACACCAATCGCATTAATAACTTTTGCAGTAATTAAGCAAACTTCGCCAAATTTACAGGGAAGTTGCCGTAATAACAGCCAATGTTGCCTGCAAAACTACATGGACAACGGTTGAGAATTGACGTATGAATTGACGTCTAAATGAATAACTTTTAATAATAGTCAATAAAATTTCACACCAAGCTCAATAATAATGTTTGCAGTAATTAATCAAACTTATCCAAATTTACAGGGAAGTTGCCGTAATAACAGCCAATGTTGCCTGCAAAACTACATGGAAAACGATTGAGAATTGACGTCTGAATTGACGTCTAAATGAATAACTTTTAATAATAGTCAATCAAATTTCACACCAAGCTCATTAATCACTAGTGCAATAATTAATCAAACTTCGCCAAATTTACACGGAAGTTGCCGTAATACCAGCCGATGGTGCCTGCAAAACTACATCGAAAACGGTTGAGAATTGACGTCTGAATTGACGTCTAAATGAATAACTTTTAATAATACTCAATCAAATTTCACAACAATCTCTTTAATAATTTTTGCAGTAATAAATCAAACTTCGCAAAGTTTACATTAATCAAACTTCGCCAAATGTACAGGGAAGTTGCCGTAATAACAGCCGATGTTGCCTACAAAACTACATGGGAAACGGTTGAGAATTGACGTCTGAATTGACGTCTAAATGAATAACTTTTAAAAAAACTCAATCAAATTTCAAACCAAGCTCATTAATAACTTCTGCAATAATTAATCAAACGTCGCCAAATTTACACTTAAGTTGCCGTAATACCAGCCGATGGTGCCTGCAAAACTACATCGAAAACGGTTGAGAATTGACGTCTGAATTAACGTCTAAATGAATAATTTTTAATAATAACTAATCAAATTTCACACCAATCGCATTAATAACTTTTGCAGTAATTAATCAAACTTCGCCAAATTTACAGGGAAGTTGCCGTAATAACAGCCAATGTTGCCTGCAAAACTACATGGAAAACGGTTGAGAATTGACGTATGAATTGACGTCTAAATGAATAACTTTTTATAATAGTCAATCAAATTTCACACCAAGCTCATTAATAATTTTTGCAGTAATTAATCAAACTTCGCCAAATTTACACTTAAGTTGCCGTAATACCAGCCGATGGTGCCTGCAAAACTACATCGAAAACGGTTGAGAATTGACGTCTGAATTAACGTCTAAATGAATAACTTTTAATAATAACTAATCAAATTTCACACCAATCGCATTAATAACTTTTGCAGTAATTAATCAAACTTCGCCAAATTTACAGGGAAGTTGCCGTAATAACAGCCAATGTTGCCTGCAAAACTACATGGAAAACGGTTGAGAATTGACGTATGAATTGACGTCTAAATGAATAACTTTTAATAATAGTCAATCAAATTTCACACCAAGCTCATTAATAATTTTTGCAGTAATAAATCAAACTTCGCCAAATTTACACTTCAGTTGCCGTAATACCAGCCGATGGTGCCTGCAAAACTACATGGAAAACGGTTGAGAATTGACGTCTGAATTGACGTCTAAATGAATAACTTTTAATAATAGTCAATCAAATTTCACACCAAGCTCATTAATAACTTCTGCAATAATTAATCAAACTTCGCCAAATTTACAGGGAACTTGCCGTAATACCAGCCGATGGTGCCTGCTAAACTACATGGAAAACGGTTGAGAATTGACGTATGAATTGACGTCTAAATGAATAACTTTTAATAATAGTCAATCAAATTTCACACCAAGCTCATTAATAATTTTTGCAGTAATTAATCAAACTTCGCCAAATTTACACTTAAGTTGCCGTAATACCAGCCGATGGTGCCTGCAAAACTACATGGAAAACGGTTGAGAATTGACGTCTGAATTGACGTCTAAATGAATAACTTTTAATAATAGTCAATCAAATTTCACACCAAGCTCATTAATAACTTCTGCAATAATTAATCAAACTTCGCCAAATTTACAGGGAACTTGCCGTAATACCAGCCGATGGTGCCTGCTAAACTACATTGGAAACGTTTGAGAATTGACGTCTGAATTGACGTCTAAATGAATAACTTTTAATAATACTCAATCAAATTTCAAACCAATCTCATTAATAACTTCTGCAGTAATTAATCAAACTTCGCCAAATTTACAGGGAAGTTGCCGTAATACCAGCCGATGGTGTCTGCAAAACTACATCAAAAACGGTTGAGAATTGACGTCCGAATTGACGTCTAAATGAATAACTTTTAATAATACTTAATCAAATTTCACAACAATCTCTTTAATAATTTTTGCAATAATAAATAAAACTTCGCAAAGTTTACATTTATCAAACTTCGCCAAATGTACAGGTAAGTTGCCGTAATAACAGCCGATGTTGCCTACAAAACTACATGGGAAACGGTTGAGAATTGACGTCTGAATTGACGTCTAAATGAATAACTTTTAAAAAAACTCAATCAAATTTCAAGCCAAGCTCATTAATAACTTCTGCAATAATTAATCAAACTTCGCCAAATTTACACTTAAGTTGCCGTAATACCAGCCGATGGTGCCTGCAAAACTACATGGAAAACGGTTGAGAATTGACGTCTGAATTGACGTCTAAATGAATAACTTTTAATAATACTCAATCAAATTTCAAACCAATCTCATTAATAACTTCTGCAGTAATTAATCAAACTTCGCCAAATTTACACTTAAGTTGCCGTAATACCAGCCGATGGTGCCTGCAAAACTCCATCGAAAACGGTTGAGAAATGACGTCTGAATTGACGTCTAAATGAATAACTTTTAATAATAACTAATCAAATTTCACACCAATCGCATTAATAACTTTTGCAGTAATTAATCAAACTTCGCCAAATTTACAGGGAAGTTGCCGTAATAACAGCCAATGTTGCCTGCAAAACTACATGGAAAACGGTTGAGAATTGACGTATGAATTGACGTCTAAATGAATAACTTTTAATAATAGTCAATAAAATTTCACACCAAGCTCAATAATAATTTTTGCAGTAATTAATCAAACTTATCCAAATTTACAGGGAAGTTGCCGTAATAACAGCCAATGTTTCCTGCAAAACTACATGGAAAACGATTGAGAATTGACGTCTGAATTGACGTCTAAATGAATAACTTTTAATAATAGTCAATCAAATTTCACACCAAGCTCATTAATCACTAGTGCAATAATTAATCAAACTTCGCCAAATTTACACGGAAGTTGCCGTAATACCAGCCGATGGTGCCTGCAAAACTACATCGAAAACGGTTGAGAATTGACGTCTGAATTGACGTCTAAATGAATAACTTTTAATGATACTCAATCAAATTTCACAACAATCTCTTTAATAATTTTTGCAGTAATAAATCAAACTTCGCAACGTTTACATTAATCAAACTTCGCCAAATGTACAGGGAAGTTGCCGTAATAACAGCCGATGTTGCCTACAAAACTACATGGGAAACGGTTGAGAATTGACGTCTGAATTGACGTCTAAATGAATAACTTTCAAAAAAACTCAATCAAATTTCAAACCAAGCTCATTAATAACTTCTGCAATAATTAATCAAACGTCGCCAAATTTACACTTAAGTTGCCGTAATACCAGCCGATGGTGCCTGCAAAACTACATCGAAAACGGTTGAGAATTGACGTCTGAATTAACGTCTAAATGAATAACTTTTAATAATAACTAATCAAATTTCACACCAATCGCATTAATAACTTTTGCAGTAATTAATCAAACTTCGCCAAATTTACAGGGAAGTTGCCGTAATAACAGCCAATGTTGCCTGCAAAACTACATGGAAAACGGTTGAGAATTGACGTATGAATTGACGTCTAAATGAATAACTTTTAATAATAGTCAATAAAATTTCACACCAAGCTCAATAATAATTTTTGCAGTAATTAATCAAACTTATCCATATTTACAGGGAAGTTGCCGTAATAACAGCCAATGTTGCCTGCAAAACTACATGGAAAACGATTGAGAATTGACGTCTGAATTGACGTCTAAATGAATAACTTTTAATAATAGTCAATCAAATTTCACACCAAGCTCATTAATCACTAGTGCAATAATTAATCAAACTTCGCCAAATTTACACGGAAGTTGCCGTAATACCAGCCGATGGTGCCTGCAAAACTACATCGAAAACGGTTGAGAATTGACGTCTGAATTGACGTCTAAATGAATAACTTTTAATGATACTCAATCAAATTTCACAACAATCTCTTTAATAATTTTTGCAGTAATAAATCAAACTTCGCAAAGTTTACATTAATCAAACTTCGCCAAATGTACAGGGAAGTTGCCGTAATAACAGCCGATGCTGCCTACAAAACTACATGGGAAACGGTTGAGAATTGACGTCTGAATTGACGTCTAAATGAATAACTTTTAAAAAAACTCAATCAAATTTCAAACCAAGCTCATTAATAACTTCTGCAATAATTAATCAAACGTCGCCAAATTTACACTTAAGTTGCCGTAATACCAGCCGATGGTGCCTGCAAAACTACATCGAAAACGGTTGAGAATTGACGTCTGAATTAACGTCTAAATGAATAACTTTTAATAATAACTAATCAAATTTCACACCAATCGCATTAATAACTTTTGCAGTAATTAATCAAACTTCGCCAAATTTACAGGGAAGTTGCCGTAATAACAGCCAATGTTGCCTTCAAAACTACAAGGAAAACGGTTGAGAATTGACGTATGAATTGACGTCTAAATGAATAACTTTTAATAATAGTCAATCAAATTTCACACCAAGCTCATTAATAATTTTTGCAGTAATTAATCAAACTTCGCCAAATTTACACTTAAGTTGCCGTAATACCAGCCGATGGTGCCTGCAAAACTACATGGAAAACGGTTGAGAATTGACGTCTGAATTGACGTCTAAATGAATAACTTTTAATAATAGTCAATCAAATTTCACACCAAGCTCATTAATAACTTCTGCAATAATTAATCAAACTTCGCCAAATTTACAGGGAACTTGCCGTAATACCAGCCGATGGTGCCTGCTAAACTACATTGGAAACGTTTGAGAATTGACGTCTGAATTGACGTCTAAATGAATAACTTTTAATAATACTCAATCAAATTTCAAACCAATCTCATTAATAACTTCTGCAGTATTTAATCAAACTTCGCCAAATTTACAGGGAAGTTGCCGTAATACCAGCCGATGGTGTCTGCAAAACTACATCAAAAACGGTTGAGAATTGACGTCCGAATTGACGTCTAAATGAATAACTTTTAATAATACTTAATCAAATTTTACAACAATCTCTTTAATATTTTTTGCAATAATAAATAAAACTTCGCAAAGTTTACATTAATCAAACTTCGCCAAATGTACAGGTAAGTTGCCGTAATAACAGCCGATGTTGCCTACAAAACTACATGGGAAACGGTTGAGAATTGACGTCTGAATTGACGTCTAAATGAATAACTTTTAAAAAAACTCAATCAAATTTCAAACCAAGCTCATTAATAACTTCTGCAATAATTAATCAAACTTCGCCAAATTTACACTTAAGTTGCCGTAATACCAGCCGATGCTGCCTGCAAAACTACATCGAAAACGGTTGAGAATTGACGTCTGAATTAACGTCTAAATGAATAACTTTTAATAATAACTAATCAAATTTCACACCAATCGCATTAATAACTTTTGCAGTAATTAATCAAACTTCGCCAAATTTACAGGGAAGTTGCCGTAATAACAGCCAATGTTGCCTGCAAAACTACATGGAAAACGGTTGAGAATTGACGTATGAATTGACGTCTAAATGAATAACTTTTAATAATAATCAATCAAATTTCACACCAAGCTCATTAATAATTTTTGCAGTAATTAATCAAACTTCGCCAAATTTAAACTTAAGTTGCCGTAATACCAGCCGATGGTGCCTGCAAAACTACATGGAAAACGGTTGAGAATTGACGTCTGAATTGACGTCTAAATGAATAACTTTTAATAATAGTCAATCAAATTTCACACCAAGCTCATTAATAACTTCTGCAATAATTAATCAAACTTCGCCAAATTTACAGGGAACTTGCCGTAATACCAGCCGATGGTGCCTGCTAAACTACATTGGAAACGTTTGAGAATTGACGTCTGAATTGACGTCTAAATGAATAACTTTTAATAATACTCAATCAAATTTCAAACCAATCTCATTAATAACTTCTGCAGTAATTAATCAAACTTCGCCAAATTGACAGGGAAGTTGCCGTAATACCAGCCGATGGTGTCTGCAAAACTACATCGAAAACGGTTGAGAATTGACGTCCGAATTGACGTCTAAATGAATAATTTTTAATAATACTTAATCAAATTTTATAACAATCTCTTTAATATTTTTTGCAATAATAAATAAAACTTCGCAAAGTTTACATTAATCAAACTTCGCCAAATGTACAGGTAAGTTGCCGTAATAACAGCCGATGTTGCCTAAAAAACTACATGGGAAACGGTTGAGAATTGACGTCTGAATTGACGTCTAAATGAATAACTTTTAAAAAAACTCAATCAAATTTCAAACCAAGCTCATTAATAACTTCTGCTATAATTAATCAAACTTCGCCAAATTTACACTTAAGTTGCCGTAATACCAGCCGATGCTGCCTGCAAAACTACATCGAGAACGGTTGAGAATTGACGTCTGAATTAACGTCTAAATGAATAACTTTTAATAATAACTAATCAAATTTCACACTAATCGCATTAATAACTTTTGCAGTAATAAATCAAACTTCGCAAAGTTTACATTAATCAAACTTCGCCAAATGTACAGGGAAGTTGCCGTAATAACAGCCAATGTTGCCTGCAAAACTACATGGAAAACGGTTAAGAATTGACGTATGAATTGACGTCTAAATGAATAACTTTTAATAATAGTCAATAAAATTTCACACCAAGCTCAATAATAATTTTTGCAGTAATTAATCAAACTTATCCAAATTTACAGGGAAGTTGCCGTAATAACAGCCAATGTTGCCTGCAAAACTACATGGAAAACGATTGAGAATTGACGTCTGAATTGACGTCTAAATGAATAACTTTTAATAATAACTAATCAAATTTCACACCAATCGCATTAATAACTTTTGCAGTAATTAATCAAACTTCGCCAAATTTACAGGGACGTTGCCGTAATAACAGCCAATGTTGCCTGCAAAACTACATGGAAAACGGTTGAGAATTGACGTATGAATTGACGTCTAAATGAATAACTTTTAATAATAGTCAATAAAATTTCACACCAAGCTCAATAATAATTTTTGCAGTAATTAATCAAACTTATCCAAATTTACAGGGAAGTTGCCGTAATAACAGCCAATGTTGCCTGCAAAACTACATGGAAAACGATTGAGAATTGACGTCTGAATTGACGTCTAAATGAATAACTTTTAATAATAGTCAATCAAATTTCACACCAAGCTCATTAATCACTAGTGCAATAATTAATCAAACTTCGCCAAATTTACACGGAAGTTGCCGTAATACCAGCCGATGGTGCCTGCAAAACTACATCGAAAACGGTTGAGAATTGACGTCTGAATTGACGTCTAAATGAATAACTTTTAATAATACTCAATCAAATTTCAAACCAATCTCATTAATAACTTCTGCAGTAATTAATCAAACTTCGCCAAATTTACAGGGAAGTTGCCGTAATACCAGCCGATGGTGTCTGCAAAACTACATCAAAAACGGTTGAGAATTGACGTCCGAATTGACGTCTAAATGAATAACTTTTAATAATACTTAATCAAATTTTACAACAATCTCTTTAATATTTTTTGCAATAATAAATAAAACTTCGCAAAGTTTACATTAATCAAACTTCGCCAAATGTACAGGTAAGTTGCCGTAATAACAGCCGATGTTGCCTACAAAACTACATGGGAAACGGTTGAGAATTGACGTCTGAATTGACGTCTAAATGAATAACTTTTAAAAAAACTCAATCAAATTTCAAACCAAGCTCATTAATAACTTCTGCAATAATTAATCAAACTTCGCCAAATTTACACTTAAGTTGCCGTAATACCAGCCGATGCTGCCTGCAAAACTACATCGAAAACGGTTGAGAATTGACGTCTGAATTAACGTCTAAATGAATAACTTTTAATAATAACTAAGCAAATTTCACACCAATCGCATTAATAACTTTTGCAGTAATTAATCAAACTTCGCCAAATTTACAGGGAAGTTGCCGTAATAACAGCCAATGTTGCCTGCAAAACTACATGGAAAACGGTTGAGAATTGACGTATGAATTGACGTCTAAATAAATAACTTTTAATAATAGTCAATAAAATTTCACACCAAGCTCAATAATAATTTTTGCAGTGATTAATCAAACTTCGCCAAATTTACAGGGAAGTTGCCGTAATACCAGCCGATGGTGCCTGCAAAACTACATGGAAAACGGTTGAGAATTGACGTCTGAATTGACGTCTAAATGAATAACTTTTAATAACACTCAATCAAATTTCAAACCAATCTTATTAATAACTTCTGCAGTAATTAATCAAACTTCGCCAAATTTACAGGGAAGTTGCCGTAACACCAGCCGATGGTGTCTGCAATACTACATCGAAAACGGTTCAGAATTGACGTCTGAATTGACGTCTAAATGAATAACTTTTAATAATACTTAATCAAATTTCACAACAATCTCTTTAATAATTTTTGCAGTAATAAATCAAACTTCGCAAAGTTTTTATTAATCAAACTTCGCCAAATGTACAGGGAAGTTGCCGTAATAACAGCCGATGTTGCCTACAAAATTACATGGGAAACGTTTGAGAATTGACGTCTGAATTGACGTCTAAATGAATAACTTTTAAAAAAACTCAATCAAATTTCAAACCAAGCTCATTAATAACTTCTGCAATAATTAATCAAACTTCGCCAAATTTACACTTAAGTTGCCGTAATACCAGCCGATGGTGCCTGCAAAATTAGATGGGAAACGGTTGAGAATTGACGTCTGAATTGACGTCTAAATGAATAACTTTTAATAATACTCAATCAAATTTCAAACCAATCTCATTTATAACTTTTGCAGTAATTAATCAAACTTAGCCAAATCTACAGGGAAGTTGCCGTAATAACAGCCAATGTTGCCTGCAAAACTACATGGAAAACGGTTGAGAATTGACGTCTGAATTGACGTCTAAATGAATAACTTTTAATAATAGTCAATCAAATTTCACACCAAGCTCATTAATCACTAGTGCAATAATTAATCAAACTTCGCCAAATTTACACGGAAGTTGCCGTAATACCAGCCGATGGTGCCTGCAAAACTACATCGAAAACGGTTCAGAATTGACGTCTGAATTGACGTCTAAATGAATAACTTTTAATAATACTCAATCAAATTTCACAACAATCTCTTTAATAATTTTTGCAGTAATAAATCAAACTTCGCAAAGTTTATATTAATCAAACTTCGCCAAATGTACAGGGAAGTTGCCGTAATAACAGCCGATGTTGCCTACAAAAGTACTTGGGAAACGGTTGAGAATTGACGTCTGAATTGACGTCTAAATGAATAATTTTTAAAAAAACTCAATCAAATTTCACACCAAGCTTATTAATAACTTCTGCAAATATTCATCAAACTTCGCCAAATTTACACTTAAGTTGCCGTAATACCAGCCGATGGTGCCTGCAAAACTACATCGAAAACGGTTGAGAATTGACGTCTGAATTGACGTCTAAATGAATAACTTTTAATAATAACTAATACAAATTTCACACCAATCTCATTAATAACTTTTGCAGTAATTAATCAAACTTCGCCAAATTTACAGGGAAGTTGCCGTAATAACAGCCAATGTTGCCTGCAAAACTACATGGAAAACGGTTGAGAATTAACGTCTGAATTGACGTCTAAATGAATAACTTTTAATAATAGTCAAGCAAATTTCACACCAAGCTCATTAATAATTTTTGCAGTAATTAATCAAACTTCGCCAAATTTACAGGGAAGTTGTCGTAATACCAGCCGATGGTGCCTGCAAAACTACATGGAAAACAGTTAAGAATTGACGTCTGAATTGACGTCTAAATGAATAACTTTTAATAATACTCAATCAAATTTCAAACCAATCTCATTAATAACTTCTGCAGTAATTAATCAAACTTCGCCAAATTTACAGGGAAGTTGCCGTAATACCAGCCGATGGTGTCTGCAAAACTACATCGAAAACGGTTGAGAATTAACGTCTGAATTGACGTCTAAATGAATAACTTTTAATAATAGTCAATCAAATTTCACACCAAGCTCATTAATAATTTTTGCAGTAATTAATCAAACTTCGCCAAATTTACAGGGAAGTTGCCGTAATACCAGCCGATGGTGCCTGCAAAACTACATGGAAAACAGTTAAGAATTGACGTCTGAATTGACGTCTAAATGAATAACTTTTAATAATACTCAATCAAATTTCACACCAATCTCATTAATAACTTTTGCAGTAATTATTCACACTTCGCCACATTTACAGGGCAGTTGCCGTAATAACAGCCAATGTTGCCTGCAAAACTACATGGAAAACGGTTGAGAATTGACGTCTGAATTGACGTCTAAATGAATAACTTTTAATAATACTCATTCAAATTTCACACCAAGCTCATTAATAACTTCTGCAATAATTAATCAAACTTCGCCAAATTCACACGGAAGTTGCCGTAATACCAGCCGATGGTGCCTGCAAAACTACATCGAAAACGGTGGAGAATTGACGTCTGAATTGACGTCTAAATGAATAACTTTTAATAATACTCAATCAAATTTCACACCAATCTCATTAATAACTTTTGCAGTAATTAATCAAACTTCGCCAAATTTACAGGGAAGTTGCCGTAATAACAGCCAATGTAGCCTGCAGAACTACATGGAAAAGGGTTGAGAATTGACGTCTGAATTGACGTCTAAATGAATAACTTTTAATAATAGTCAATCAAATTTCACACCAAGCTCATTAATAATTTTTGCAGTTATTAATCAAACTTCGCCAAATTTACAGGGAAGTTGCCGTAATACCAGCCGATGGTGCCTGCAAAACTACATGGAAAACGGTTGAGAATTGACGTCTGAATTGACGTCTAAATGAATAACTTTTAATAATAGTCAATCAAATTTCACACCAAGCTCATTAATAATTTTTGCAGTAATTAATCAAACTTCGCCAAATTTACAGGGAAGTTGCCGTAATACCAGCCGATGGTGCCTGCAAAACTACATGGAAAACGGTTGAGAATTGACGTCTGAATTGACGTCTAAATGAATAACTTTTAATAATACTCAATCAAATTTCAAACCAATCTCATTAATAACTTCTGCAGTAATTAATCAAACTTCGCCAAATTTACAGGGAAGTTGCCGTAATACCAGCCGATGGTGTCTGCAAAACTACATCAAAAACGGTTGAGAATTGACGTCCGAATTGACGTCTAAATGAATAACTTTTAATAATACTTAATCAAATTTCACAACAATCTCTTTAATAATTTTTGCAATAATAAATAAAACTTCGCAAAGTTTACATTAATCAAACTTCGCCAAATGTACATGTAAGTTGCTGTAATAACAGCCGATATTGCCTACAAAACTACATGGGAAACGGTTGAGAATTGACGTCTGAATTGATGTCTAAATGAATAACCTTTAAAAAAACTCAATCAAATTTCAAACCAAGCTCATTAATAACTTCTGCAATAATTAATCAAACTTCGCCAAATTTACACTTAAGTTGCCGTAATACCAGCCGATGGTGCCTGCAAAACTACATCGAAAACGGTTGAGAATTGACGTCTGAATTAACGTCTAAATGAATAACTTTTAATAATAACTAATCAAATTTCACACCAATCGCATTAATAACTTTTGCAGTAATTAATCAAACTTTGCCAAATTTACAGGGAAGTTGCCGTAATAACAGCCAATGTTGCCTGCAAAACTACATGGAAAACGGTTGAGAATTGACGTATGAATTGACGTCTAAATGAATAACTTTTAATAATAGTCAATAAAATTTCACACCAAGCTCAATAATATTTTTTGCAGTAATTAATCAAACTTCGCCAAATTTACAGGGAAGTTGCCGTAATACCTGCCGATGGTGTCTGCAAAACTACATCGAAAACGGTTGAGAATTGACGTCTGAATTGACGTCTAAATGAATAACTTTTAATAATACTTAATCAAATTTCACAACAATCTCTTTAATAATTTTTGCAGTAATAAATCAAACTTCGCAAAGTTTACATTAATCAAACTTCGCCAAATGTACAGGGAAGTTGCCGTAATAACAGCCGATGTTGCCTACAAAACTACATGGGAAACGGTTGAGAATTGACGTCTGAATTGACGTCTAAATGAATAACTTTAAAAAAAACTCAATCAAATTTCAAACCAAGCTCATTAATAACTTCTGCAATAATTAATCAAACTTCGCCAAATTTACACTTAAGTTGCCGTAATACCAGCCGATGGTGCCTGCAAAATTAGATGAGAAACGGTTGAGAATTGACGTCTGAATTGACGTCTAAATGAATAACTTTTAATAATACTCAATCAAATTTCAAACCAATCTCATTAATAACTTTTGCAGTAATTAATCAAACTTAGCCAAATTTACAGGGAAGTTGCCGTAATAACAGCCAATGTTGCCTGCAAAACTACATGGAAAACGATTGAAAATTGACGTCTGAATTGACGTCTAAATGAATAACTTTTAATAATAACTAATACAAATTTCACACCAATCTCATTAATAACTTTTGCACTAATTAATCAAACTTCGCCAAATTTACAGGGAAGTTGCCGTAATAACAGCCAATGTTGCCTGCAAAACTACATGGAAAACGGTTGAGAATTAACGTCTGAATTGACGTCTAAATGAATAACTTTTAATAATAGTCAAGCAAATTTCACACCAAGCTCATTAATAATTTTTGCAGTAATTAATCAAACTTCGCCAAATTTACAGGGAAGTTGTCGTAATACCAGCCGATGGTGCCTGCAAAACTACATGGAAAACAGTTAAGAATTGACGTCTGAATTGACGTCTAAATGAATAACTTTTAATAATACTCAATCAAATTTCAAACCAATCTCATTAATAACTTCTGCAGTAATTAATCAAACTTCGCCAAATTTACAGGGAAGTTGCCGTAATACCAGCCGATGGTGTCTGCAAAACTACATCGAAAACGGTTGAGAATTAACGTCTGAATTGACGTCTAAATGAATAACTTTTAATAATAGTCAATCAAATTTCACACCAAGCTCATTAATAATTTTTGCAGTAATTAATCAAACTTCGCCAAATTTACAGGGAAGTTGCCGTAATACCAGCCGATGGTGCCTGCAAAACTACATGGAAAACAGTTAAGAATTGACGTCTGAATTGACGTCTAAATGAATAACTTTTAATAATACTCAATCAAATTTCACACCAATCTCATTAATAACTTTTGCAGTAATTATTCACACTTCGCCAAATTTACAGGGCAGTTGCCGTAATAACAGCCAATGTTGCCTGCAAAACTACATGGAAAACGGTTGAGAATTGACGTCTGAATTGACGTCTAAATGAATAACTTTTAATAATACTTAATCAAATTTCACAACAATCTCTTTAATAATTTTTGCAATAATAAATAAAACTTCGCAAAGTTTACATTAATCAAACTTCGCCAAATGTACATGTAAGTTGCTGTAATAACAGCCGATGTTGCCTACAAAACTACATGGGAAACGGTTGAGAATTGACGTCTGAATTGATGTCTAAATGAATAACCTTTAAAAAAACTCAATCAAATTTCAAACCAAGCTCATTAATAACTTCTGCAATAATTAATCAAACTTCGCCAAATTTACACTTAAGTTGCCGTAATACCAGCCGATGGTGCCTGCAAAACTACATCGAAAACGGTTGAGAATTGACGTCTGAATTAACGTCTAAATGAATAACTTTTAATAATAACTAATCAAATTTCACACCAATCGCATTAATAACTTTTGCAGTAATTAATCAAACTTTGCCAAATTTACAGGGAAGTTGCCGTAATAACAGCCAATGTTGCCTGCAAAACTACATGGAAAACGGTTGAGAATTGACGTATGAATTGACGTCTAAATGAATAACTTTTAATAATAGTCAATAAAATTTCACACCAAGCTCAATAATATTTTTTGCAGTAATTAATCAAACTTCGCCAAATTTACAGGGAAGTTGCCGTAATACCAGCCGATGGTGTCTGCAAAACTACATCGAAAACGGTTGAGAATTGACGTCTGAATTGACGTCTAAATGAATAACTTTTAATAATACTTAATCAAATTTCACAACAATCTCTTTAATAATTTTTGCAGTAATAAATCAAACTTCGCAAAGTTTACATTAATCAAACTTCGCCAAATGTACAGGGAAGTTGCCGTAATAACAGCCGATGTTGCCTACAAAACTACATGGGAAACGGTTGAGAATTGACGTCTGAATTGACGTCTAAATGAATAACTTTAAAAAAAACTCAATCAAATTTCAAACCAAGCTCATTAATAACTTCTGCAATAATTAATCAAACTTCGCCAAATTTACACTTAAGTTGCCGTAATACCAGCCGATGGTGCCTGCAAAATTAGATGAGAAACGGTTGAGAATTGACGTCTGAATTGACGTCTAAATGAATAACTTTTAATAATACTCAATCAAATTTCAAACCAATCTCATTAATAACTTTTGCAGTAATTAATCAAACTTAGCCAAATTTACAGGGAAGTTGCCGTAATAACAGCCAATGTTGCCTGCAAAACTACATGGAAAACGATTGAAAATTGACGTCTGAATTGACGTCTAAATGAATAACTTTTAATAATAACTAATACAAATTTCACACCAATCTCATTAATAACTTTTGCACTAATTAATCAAACTTCGCCAAATTTACAGGGAAGTTGCCGTAATAACAGCCAATGTTGCCTGCAAAACTACATGGAAAACGGTTGAGAATTAACGTCTGAATTGACGTCTAAATGAATAACTTTTAATAATAGTCAAGCAAATTTCACACCAAGCTCATTAATAATTTTTGCAGTAATTAATCAAACTTCGCCAAATTTACAGGGAAGTTGTCGTAATACCAGCCGATGGTGCCTGCAAAACTACATGGAAAACAGTTAAGAATTGACGTCTGAATTGACGTCTAAATGAATAACTTTTAATAATACTCAATCAAATTTCAAACCAATCTCATTAATAACTTCTGCAGTAATTAATCAAACTTCGCCAAATTTACAGGGAAGTTGCCGTAATACCAGCCGATGGTGTCTGCAAAACTACATCGAAAACGGTTGAGAATTAACGTCTGAATTGACGTCTAAATGAATAACTTTTAATAATAGTCAATCAAATTTCACACCAAGCTCATTAATAATTTTTGCAGTAATTAATCAAACTTCGCCAAATTTACAGGGAAGTTGCCGTAATACCAGCCGATGGTGCCTGCAAAACTACATGGAAAACAGTTAAGAATTGACGTCTGAATTGACGTCTAAATGAATAACTTTTAATAATACTCAATCAAATTTCACACCAATCTCATTAATAACTTTTGCAGTAATTATTCACACTTCGCCAAATTTACAGGGCAGTTGCCGTAATAACAGCCAATGTTGCCTGCAAAACTACATGGAAAACGGTTGAGAATTGACGTCTGAATTGACGTCTAAATGAATAACTTTTAATAATACTCATTCAAATTTCACACCAAGCTCATTAATAACTTCTGCAATAATTAATCAAACTTCGCCAAATTCACACGGAAGTTGCCGTAATACCAGCCGATGGTGCCTGCAAAACTACATCGAAAACGGTGGAGAATTGACGTCTGAATTGACGTCTAAATGAATAACTTTTAATAATACTCAATCAAATTTCACACCAATCTCATTAATAACTTTTGCAGTAATTAATCAAACTTCGCCAAATTTACAGGGAAGTTGCCGTAATAACAGCCAATGTAGCCTGCAGAACTACATGGAAAAGGGTTGAGAATTGACGTCTGAATTGACGTCTAAATGAATAACTTTTAATAATAGTCAATCAAATTTCACACCAAGCTCATTAATAATGTTGGCAGTTATTAATCAAACTTCGCCAAATTTACAGGGAAGTTGCCGTAATACCAGCCGATGGTGCCTGCAAAACTACATGGAAAACGGTTGAGAATTGACGTCTGAATTGACGTCTAAATGAATAACTTTTAATAATAGTCAATCAAATTTCACACCAAGCTCATTAATAATTTTTGCAGTAATTAATCAAACTTCGCCAAATTTACAGGGAAGTTGCCGTAATACCAGCCGATGGTGCCTGCAAAACTACATGGAAAACGGTTGAGAATTGACGTCTGAATTGACGTCTAAATGAATAACTTTTAATAATAGTCAATCAAATTTCACACCAAGCTCATTAATAACTTCTGCAATAATTAATCAAACTTCGCCAAATTTACAGGGAACTTGCCGTAATACCAGCCGATGGTGCCTGCTAAACTACATTGGAAACGTTTGAGAATTGACGTCTGAATTGACGTCTAAATGAATAACTTTTAATAATACTCAATCAAATTTCAAACCAATCTCATTAATAACTTCTGCAGTAATTAATCAAACTTCGCCAAATTTACAGGGAAGTTGCCGTAATACCAGCCGATGGTGTCTGCAAAACTACATCAAAAACGGTTGAGAATTGACGTCCGAATTGACGTCTAAATGAATAACTTTTAATAATACTTAATCAAATTTCACAACAATCTCTTTAATAATTTTTGCAATAATAAATAAAACTTCGCAAAGTTTACATTAATCAAACTTCGCCAAATGTACATGTAAGTTGCCGTAATAACAGCCGATGTTGCCTACAAAACTACATGGGAAACGGTTGAGAATTGACGTCTGAATTGATGTCTAAATGAATAACCTTTAAAAAAACTCAATCAAATTTCAAACCAAGCTCATTAATAACTTCTGCAATAATTAATCAAACTTCGCCAAATTTACACTTAAGTTGCCGTAATACCAGCCGATGGTGCCTGCAAAACTACATCGAAAACGGTTGAGAATTGACGTCTGAATTAACGTCTAAATGAATAACTTTTAATAATAACTAATCAAATTTCACACCAATCGCATTAATAACTTTTGCAGTAATTAATCAAACTTTGCCAAATTTACAGGGAAGTTGCCGTAATAACAGCCAATGTTGCCTGCAAAACTACATGGAAAACGGTTGAGAATTGACGTATGAATTGACGTCTAAATGAATAACTTTTAATAATAGTCAATAAAATTTCACACCAAGCTCAATAATATTTTTTGCAGTAATTAATCAAACTTCGCCAAATTTACAGGGAAGTTGCCGTAATACCAGCCGATGGTGTCTGCAAAACTACATCGAAAACGGTTGAGAATTGACGTCTGAATTGACGTCTAAATGAATAACTTTTAATAATACTTAATCAAATTTCACAACAATCTCTTTAATAATTTTTGCAGTAATAAATCAAACTTCGCAAAGTTTACATTAATCAAACTTCGCCAAATGTACAGGGAAGTTGCCGTAATAACAGCCGATGTTGCCTACAAAACTACATGGGAAACGGTTGAGAATTGACGTCTGAATTGACGTCTAAATGAATAACTTTAAAAAAAACTCAATCAAATTTCAAACCAAGCTCATTAATAACTTCTGCAATAATTAATCAAACTTCGCCAAATTTACACTTAAGTTGCCGTAATACCAGCCGATGGTGCCTGCAAAATTAGATGAGAAACGGTTGAGAATTGACGTCTGAATTGACGTCTAAATGAATAACTTTTAATAATACTCAATC
This sequence comes from Flabesymbios commensalis, assembly GCA_964017125.1. Lineage (NCBI taxonomy): Eukaryota > Metazoa > Annelida > Polychaeta > Terebellida > Flabelligeridae > Flabesymbios > Flabesymbios commensalis. Next base: position 6,508 of record CAXHKU010000731.1, on the reverse strand, counting down.
AAATTTCAAACCAATCTCATTAATAACTTTTGCAGTAATTAATCAAACTTAGCCAAATTTACAGGGAAGTTGCCGTAATAACAGCCAATGTTGCCTGCAAAACTACATGGAAAACGATTGAAAATTGACGTCTGAATTGACGTCTAAATGAATAACTTTTAATAATAGTCAATCAAATTTCACACCAAGCTCATTAATCACTAGTGCAATAATTATTCAAACTTCGCCAAATTTACACGGAAGTTGCCGTAATACCAGCCGATGGTGCCTGCAAAACTACATCGAAAACGGTTGAGAATTGACGTCTGAATTGACGTCTAAATGAATAACTTTTAATAATACTCAATCAAATTTCACAACAATCTCTTTAATAATTTTTGCAGTAATAAAACAAACTTCGCAAAGTTTACATTAATCAAACTTCGCCAAATGTACAGGGAAGTTGCCGTAATAACAGCCGATGTTGCCTACAAAAGTACTTGGGAAACGGTTGAGAATTGACGTCTGAATTGACGTCTAAATGAATAACTTTTAAAAAAACTCAATCAAATTTCACACCAAGCTTATTAATAACTTCTGCAAATATTCATCAAACTTCGCCAAATTTACACTTAAGTTGCCGTAATACCAGCCGATGGTGCCTGCAAAACTACATCGAAAACGGTTGAGAATTGACGTCTGAATTGACGTCTAAATGAATAACTTTTAATAATAGTCAATAAAATTTCACACCAAGCTCAATAATAATTTTTGCAGTAATTAATCAAACTTCGCCAAATTTACAGGGAAGTTGCCGTAATACCAGCCGATGGTGCCTGCAAAACTACATGGAAAACGGTTGAGAATTGACGTCTGAATTGACGTCTAAATGAATAACTTTTAGTAATACTCAATCAAATTTCAAACCAATCTCATTAATAACTTCTGCAGTAAATAATCAAACTTCGCCAAATTTACAGGGAAGTTGCCGTAATACCAGCCGATGGTGTCTGCAAAACTACATCGAAAACGGTTGAGAATTGACGTCTGAATTGACGTCTAAATGAATAACTTTTAATAATACTTAATCAAATTTCACAACAATCTCTTTAATAATTTTTGCAGTAATAAATCAAACTTCGCAAAGTTTACATTAATCAAACTTCGCCAAATGTACAGGGAAGTTGCCGTAATAACAGCCGATGTTGCCTACAAAACTACATGGGAAACGGTTGAGAATTGACGTCTGAACTGACGTCTAAATGAATAACTTTTTAAAAAACTCAATCAAATTTCAAACCAAGCTCATTAATAACTTCTGCAATAATTAATCAAACTTCGCCGAATTTACACTTAAGTTGCCGTAATACCAGCCGATGGTGCCTGCAAAATTAGATGGGAAACGGTTGAGAATTGACGTCTGAATTGACGTCTAAATGAATAACTTTTAATAATACTCAATCAAATTTCAAACCAATCTCATTAATAACTTTTGCAGTAATTAATCAAACTTCGCCAAATTTACAGGGAAGTTGCCGTAATAACAGCCAATGTTGCCTGCAAAACTACATGGAAAACGATTGAGAATTGACGTCTGAATTGACGTCTAAATGAATAACTTTTAATAATAGTCAATCAAATTTCACACCAAGCTCATTAATCACTAGTGCAATAATTAATCAAACTTCGCCAAATTTACACGGAAGTTGCCGTAATACCAGCCGATGGTGCCTGCAAAACTACATCGAAAACGGTTGAGAATTGACGTCTGAATTGACGTCTAAATGAATAACTTTTAATAATACTCAATCAAATTTCACAACAATCTCTTTAATAATTTTTGCAGTAATAAAACAAACTTCGCAAAGTTTACATTAATCAAACTTTGCCAAATGTACAGGGAAGTTGCCGTAATAACAGCCGATGTTGCCTACAAAAGTACTTGGGAAACGGTTGAGAATTGACGTCTGAATTGACGTCTAAATGAATAACTTTTAAAAAAACTCAATCAAATTTCACACCAAGCTTATTAATAACTTCTGCAAATATTCATCAAACTTCGCCAAATTTACACTTAAGTTGCCGTAATACCAGCCGATGGTGCCTGCAAAACTACATCGAAAACGGTTGAGAATTGACGTCTGAATTGACGTCTAAATGAATAACTTTTAATAATAACTAATCAAATTTCACACCAATCTCATTAATAACTTTTGCAGTAATTAATCAAACTTCGCCAAATTTACAGGGAAGTTGCCGTAATACCAGCCGATGGTGCCTGCAAAACTACATGGAAAACAGTTAAGAATTGACGTCTGAATTGACGTCTAAATGAATAACTTTTAATAATACTCAATCAAATTTTACACCAATCTCATTAATAACTTATGCAGTAATTAATCAAACTTCGCCAAATTTACAGGGAAGTTGCCGTAATAAAAGCTGATGTTGCCTGCAAAACTACATGGAAAACGGTTGAGAATTGACGTCTGAATTGACGTCTAAATGAGTAACTTTTAATAATACTCAATCAAATTTCACACCAATCTCATTAATAACTTTTGCAGTAATTATTCATACTTCGCCAAATTTACAGGGCAGTTGCCGTGATAACAGCCAATGTTGCCTGCAAAACTACATGGAAAACGGTTGAGAATTGACGTCTGAATTGACGTCTAAATGAATAACTTATAATAATACTCAATCAAATTTCACACCAAGCTCATTAATAACTTCTGCAATAATTAATCAAACCTCGCCAAATTTACAGAGAACTTGCCGTAATACCAGCCAATGTTGCCTGCAAAACTACATGGAAAACGGTTGAGAATTGACGTCTGAATTGACGTCTAAATGAGTAACTTTTAATAATACTCAATCAAATTTCACACCAATCTCATTAATAACTTTTGCAGTAATTATTCACACTTCGCCAAATTTACAGGGCAGTTGCCGTAATAACAGCCAACGTTGCCTGCAAAACTACATGGAAAACGGTTGAGAATTGACGTCTGAATTGACGTCTAAATGAATAACTTTTAATAATACTCAATCAAATTTCACACCAAGCTCATTAATAACTTCTGCAATAATTAATCAAACTTTGCCAAATTCACACGGAAGTTGCCGTAATACCAGCCGATGGTGCCTGCAAAACTACATCGAAAACGGTTGAGAATTGACGTCTGAATTGACGTCTAAATGAATAACTTTTAATAATACTCAATCAAATTTCACACCAATCTCATTAATAACTTTGCAGTAATTAATCAAACTTCGCCAAATTTACAGGGAAGTTGCCGTAATAACAGCCAATGTTGCCTGCAGAACTACATGAAAAACGGTTGAGAATTGACGTCTGAATTGACGTCTAAATGAATAACTTTTAATAATACTCAATCAAATTTCAAAACAATCTCATTAATAACTTCTGCAGTAATTAATCAAACTTCGCCAAATTTACAGGGAAGTTGCCGTAATACCAGCCGATGGTGTCTGCAAAACTACATCGAAAACGTTTGAGAATTGACATCTGAATTGACGTCTAAATGAATAACTTTTAATAATACTTAATCAAATTTCACAACAATCTCTTTAATAATTTTTGCAGTAATAAATCAAACTTCGCAAAGTTTACATTAATCAAACTTCGCCAAATGTACAGGGAAGTTGCCGTAATAACAGCCGATGTTGCCTACAAAACTACATGGGAAACGGTTGAGAATTGACGTCTGAATTAACGTCTAAATGAATAACTTTTAATAATAACTAATCAAATTTTACAGCAATCGCATTAATAACTTTTGCAGTAATTAATCAAACTTCGCCAAATTTACAGGGAAGTTGCCGTAATAAAAGCCAATGTTGCCTGCAAAACTACATGGAAAACAGTTAAGAATTGACGTCTGAATTGACGTCTAAATGAATAACTTTTATTAATACTTAATCAAATTTCACAACAATCTCTTTAATAATTTTTGCAGTAATAAATCAAACTTCGCAAAGTTTACATTAATCAAACTTCGCCAAATGTACAGGGAAGTTGCCGTAATAACAGCCGATGTTGCCTACAAAACTAAATGGGAAACGGTTGAGAATTGACGTCTCAATTAACGTCTAAATGAATAACTTTTAATAATAACTAATCAAATTTCACACCAATCGCATTAATAACTTTTGCAGTAATTAATCAAACTTCGCCAAATTTACAGGGAAGTTGCCGTAATAACAGCCAATGTTGCCTGCAAAACTACATGGAAAACGGTTGAGAATTGACGTCTGAATTGACGTCTAAATGAATAACTTATAATAATACTCAATCAAATTTCACACCAAGCTCATTAATAACTTCTGCAATAATTAATCAAACTTCGCCAAATTCACACGGAAGTTGCCGTAATACAAGCCGATGGTGCCTGCAAAACTACATCGAAAACGGTTGAGAATTGACGTCTGAATTGACGTCTAAATGAATAACTTTTAATAATACTCAATCAAATTTCACACCAATCTCATTAATAACTTTTGCAATAATTAATCAAACTTCGCCAAATTTACAGGGAACTTGCCGTAATACCAGCCGATGTTGCCTGCAAAACTACATGGAAAACGGTTGAGAATTGACGTCTGAATTGACGTCTAAATGAGTAACTTTTAATAATACTCAATCAAATTTCACACCAATCTCATTAATAACTTTTGCAGTAATTATTCACACTTCGCCAAATTTACAGGGCAGTTGCCGTAATAACAGCCAATGTTGTCTGCAAAACTACATGGAAAACGGTTGAGAATTGACGTCTGAATTGACGTCTAAATGAATAACTTTTATTAATACTTAATCAAATTTCACAACAATCTCTTTAATAATTTTTGCAGTAATAAATCAAACTTCGCAAAGTTTACATTAATCAAACTTCGCCAAATGTACAGGGAAGTTGCCGTAATAACAGCCGATGTTGCCTACAAAACTAAATGGGAAACGGTTGAGAATTGACGTCTGAATTAACGTCTAAATGAATAACTTTTAATAATAACTAATCAAATTTCACACCAATCGCATTAATAACTTTTGCAGTAATTAATCAAACTTCGCCAAATTTACAGGGAAGTTGCCGTAATAACAGCCAATGTTGCCTGCAAAACTACATGGAAAACGGTTGAGAATTGACGTCTGAATTGACGTCTAAATGAATAACTTATAATAATACTCAATCAAATTCACACCAAGCTCATTAATAACTTCTGCAATAATTAATCAAACTTCGCCAAATTCACACGGAAGTTGCCGTAATACAAGCCGATGGTGCCTGCAAAACTACATCGAAAACGGTTGAGAATTGACGTCTGAATTGACGTCTAAATGAATAACTTTTAATAATACTCAATCAAATTTCACACCAATCTCATTAATAACTTTTGCAATAATTAATCAAACTTCGCCAAATTTACAGGGAACTTGCCGTAATACCAGCCGATGTTGCCTGCAAAACTACATGGAAAACGGTTGAGAATTGACGTCTGAATTGACGTCTAAATGAGTAACTTTTAATAATACTCAATCAAATTTCACACCAATCTCATTAATAACTTTTGCAGTAATTATTCACACTTCGCCAAATTTACAGGGCAGTTGCCGTAATAACAGCCAATGTTGTCTGCAAAACTACATGGAAAACGGTTGAGAATTGACGTCTGAATTGACGTCTAAATGAATAACTTTTAATAATACTCAATCAAATTTCACACCAAGCTCATTAATAACTTCTGCAATAATTAATCAAACTTTGCCAAATTCACACGGAAGTTGCCGTAATACCAGCCGATGGTGCCTGCAAAACTACATCGAAAACGGTTGAGAATTGACGTCTGAATTGACGTCTAAATGAATAACTTTTAATAATACTCAATCAAATTTCACACCAATCTCATTAATAACTTTTGCAGTAATTAATCAAACTTCGCCAAATTTACAGGGAAGTTGCCGTAATAACAGCCAATGTTGCCTGCAGAACTACATGAAAAACGGTTGAGAATTGACGTCTGAATTGACGTCTAAATGAATAACTTTTAATAATACTCAATCAAATTTCAAAACAATCTCATTAATAACTTCTGCAGTAATTAATCAAACTTCGCCAAATTTACAGGGAAGTTGCCGTAATACCAGCCGATGGTGTCTGCAAAACTACATCGAAAACGTTTGAGAATTGACATCTGAATTGACGTCTAAATGAATAACTTTTAATAATACTTAATCAAATTTCACAACAATCTCTTTAATAATTTTTGCAGTAATAAATCAAACTTCGCAAAGTTTACATTAATCAAACTTCGCCAAATGTACAGGGAAGTTGCCGTAATAACAGCCGATGTTGCCTACAAAACTACATGGGAAACGGTTGAGAATTGACGTCTGAATTAACGTCTAAATGAATAACTTTTAATAATAACTAATCAAATTTTACAGCAATCGCATTAATAACTTTTGCAGTAATTAATCAAACTTCGCCAAATTTACAGGGAAGTT
>CAXHKU010000730.1:0-26445 GCA_964017125.1 Flabesymbios commensalis | reverse complement strand
CATCCAATGGTGCCTGAAAAATTACATGGTAAACGGTTGAGAATTGATGTCTGAATTGACGTCTAAATGAATAACTTTTGAAATACTCAGTCAAATTTCACACTAATCTCTTTAATAACTTTTGAAGTATTCTCTCAAACTATACAGAATTTACAGGGCAGTCACCGTAATACCATCCGATGGTGCCTGCGAAATTACATGGTAAACGGTTGAGAATTGATGTCTGAATTGACGTCTAAATGAATAACTTTTGAAATAGTCAATCAAATTTCACACTAATCCCATTTATAAAATGTGAAGTATTCGTTCAAACTCTACAGAATTTACAGGGCAGTCGCTCTAATACCATCCGATGGCGGCTGCAAAATTACATAGAAGACGGCTAAGAATTGACGTCTGAATTGACGTCTAAATGAATAACTTCTGAAATACTAAGTCAAATTTCACACTAATCTCATTAATAACTTTTGAAGTATTCTCTCAAACTTTACAGAATTTACAGGACAGTCGCCGTAATACCATCCGATGGTGCCTGCAAAATTACATGGTAAACGGTTGAGAATTGACGTCTGAATTGACGTCTAAATGAATAAATTTTGAAATACTCAAGCAAATTTACCACTAATCTCACTAATAACTTTAGAAGTACTCGCTCAAACTTTACAAACTTCTCAGGGCAGTCGCCGTTATAGTTGCTGGTAGTGCCTGCAAAATTACATGTAAATCGGTTGAGAATTGACTGAGATATCAGCGAAAAACTTGTAAAAATGATGACAAAAATGCCCAGAGATCAGTGAAAACGCATTATAGACAAATAATGAAAAATTACTCGACGAATCAAGCATTGGTAACCTAATTCTGACTTAAGGGATGTATCTGAACCAAATGGTACCGCTCATGGAGACTTTCGTGCAGAAACGAACCTGTTGTCATAAACTATATGCAAAAAAATAAAAATAAATGAAAATTTTGAAAAATTGCATTTTGCGACATATTTACAATATCCAAAATAGCTCTTAGAGGTAGGATGCTAGTGCAAAATTATTTTATTTATTACTGTTTTATCTCCACAGATATATGACCTGATCATTAGAAAAAACGAAATCCAAAAATATTTCACTTGAATGGCCCAACATTATAATAAAGTGAGAATGACGCGAAAATCATATTTTAGCGATTATTTTCTCTAAAAATCGGGTGGGTGTACAAAAGTGTCAAATTCTCAGCCCGCCCCCATTTCCGGCAATGTCATCAGATTTTGTATCTAGAGACCCCTGGGAACAATTTTAGACATGTGGACAAATGTTGTATCGCCGGTTTAGGTAACTCCTTAAATATGGCTTTTTGTGTCTGCTGCTGTACTCTATCGATGGTTCACCGTAAGAATTAACGGTGCCTAGCTGTTTTCTACGTTAATTTTTATATTAACTCTGAATTTTAACAGTGAGACAGTAACACAGTAAGACAGTAGTTTATTCATAAGATCTGTATATGTACAGATATGTATGTAGAGGGTCAACGCATTTTCCTCTGGATTGCAATCTGGGGGGGGGGGGGAGGGGTCCCCATAAATATGGCTTCCCAATCCGTGACGGATTAAAAAAAAGACCGCCTGCTCATTTGAATAAAGACCCCTTTCTACTTATTATATAGCTGCTAAGTCGGAATATATAAAACCGGAAAATTAACGTTATGACTGATAATATATATTATAATATCAATCGACGTTTTAATCTGATTTAGGCTACCGGTAATTTTTGAAGGAACACGCAACTGATCGTATTCCAGTGAATGGAGTCAGTAATGACTTTATTACCTTACTCGATAAGAGGAATATACGTCCGTAGCCTACAGCCAGCTTTCAGTTTTTGTTTGGTGCTCAGACGTGGTTTCCATGTTCAGAACGGCAGAGATCGTGACCAGGTCAGCTATATATCTAAACATTTTTTTAACTGCAAAAGTGAGAAATTAGGGTATACCTCTGTTTTTTTTCGAAAAATGGCGTTAAATGGTGTTACATAGAATGAATTACTATGTAGGATTAATGTTGATAAATTAAATATAATAAAATATAATATATATAATAAAATATTGCTGATCTAAATTTGTGCTAGATTCCGATACATTTTAGGTTCAACAACGAGATAGGTACCTCATATTTTCGTTTTTTAACAGATCGCTCAATATACTCAGAACAATATGGCGGCCATCTTGGATTTTTGGTATTGAGAAAAGTACTGATATCATTTCTGATCATCTGGATAAAATCTTTGTGCCTTAAAACATAAATAGAGACACCTAAGTATTTTTTTAAATGCAAAAGTGAGGAATTAGGGTATACACCTGTTTTTTCGAAAATGACGTTACATGGTGGCGGCAATTTTGAATTGAAAAAGGCACAAGGGGGATTATTGGGGACTTGGTTTCTCGCTCTGACATTCAGGTCTCAACGAAACAAACAAATTAAATATTGTGGGGAGCCTCCTTCAGCAAAGATAGCGTGATCGGCCTCAGATCGAAGCCTAAGATATATTATAACTTGTAGAACCTTGTGGAGCCTGAGTCGATATTCTCAAAGAAGATTTTCATGAATCTTAAGCATCTGATTGGCATCTTCATCTAACAAGCTGTCTGCTACCAGCGGACTCCTTGATATCACGCATAATTATGTGCTATGAGTATACGACCCCCTTCCTCTCTGGCTAACTCAGACAACCCAGACAAGTTGACATGAGTGTGACCTTCCACACTGCAGACAGTAAACCGGTGACGTAATAATGAATATTATTGTTGCTCGCACCCCTTTTCTTACAGCTTTCACGCACACCTCTTGGCAAGGTCAGATTTACTGTGTCTGCTAGGAATGTTGAGATGTCACAGTTAAGTTTTCTGATGACAATGCAAGGCAGGGCAAAAGACTATTGTAACGTTAGTTATGTTGGTTGAATATTTGCCCAGCCTCGTAGACATCGGGTCACAAACCTCGGTTGTCGTGCGCCCTATATCTTACACATATCTGATATTCCTTACTGTCTCGCATGTCTAACAGTCAGCTTAGCTTGCTTCAGTAGCCATGTAACCAGGCTTATGTCGAAGGTCAACGAGTATCCATATCGTACACAGGAAAGAAACAATAACTGTTCACTTTGTAAGGTAGCAGTCACTGCTGTTTACCTTTGCACGGCAGGCATTAGGGTACATTAGGGTACATAATAATGGCGTATTGCTCGAGCATAGCGTCCAAATATTTTGAATAGCGAGATACCTTGAATGTCACGCGTCTCAAGACAGGCGAATCAGACAGAGTTTGACAGCTGGCTCACAGCAAAACTTGCTTGTTTCCGTTGGTATGATAGATCAGATAGATATATAAGCTCGAATCTCACGCTGATGTCATTGTGTTCCCTGCTCCCTGAATGGCGGCCACTATATAATTACTGGCTGCCATGACAAAATTCGGTACAGCTCACTGTCCAAAATGAGAGATTCCCAACTTGTTTATATAATTAGATAATACATATTCCACATAGAGTTGAATATCATCTGCGTATTTATGATGTTTTACTCCATGCTTACGAATTATTCGCTAGATCGGAACAGTGTATAGTGCAAAGATGACTGGGCCAAGAACTGACCCTTGCGGTACACCACACTTCAAAGGCACATGGTCTGATGTGGTTGTTTCAACCTGCACACCTTGGGATCGGTCCTCGAGGTAGGTAGAGAACCAGGACAGAGCTTTTCCAGTTATCCCGTATTCATCTCGCAATAAACCCAAAAGTAGATTTTGATCGATTGTATTGAATGCAGCTGAGAGATCAAGCATGACAAAGAGGACTGAGTTGTATCTGTCCAAAGCACTAGAAATATCATGCTTCATCTTGAGTAGTGCAGTCTCTGTGATATGCATGAGTTTATAGGCAGACTGGTAATCTTCCTGCAGCCCATTTATATCTAGATGGTTAGTCAGACGTTTCACAGCAACCTTTTCCAACACTTTACTGATAGAAGGTATGTTAGAAACAGGCCGGTAGTTCTTGAAAATATTAAGGTCTATGTTGTCTTTCTTCAACAACGGCTTCACAACAGCAGTCCTTAGCTTGAGTGGAAATATCCCATGATCAAAGCTACTGTTGACTAAAGTTACTAGGTATGAGAGTTGGCAATGTAGCGTTTTCTTGAGCACGTCGGTCGGGCAATGGTCCTGACTGCATGTTTTTGCTGGACAATCCCTTATAATGCGTTCCAGTTCCTTTTCAGAGGTTGGTGTAAACTGATCCAATTTGTGCACGATAGAGTCATTAACTACTTTGTCAGTGATGGTGGTATCCATAGCAGCTAACTGGATCAAAAAAAATTCTCGAATTAGTTGAATTTTTTTCTGAGCAGAACATTGAGAAGTCATCACACAGCTTTTTAGTACTGCTGGCCTCAGGAAGCTTTCTTCCAGGCACCTGTGTCAGTTCTTTGATGACACGGAAACATGCATCTTGTTTTCCAGATGCAAATTTTGACTCATAATTATCCATTTTGGCCTGCTTGATCATCGCATTCGCGTTTTTTCGATGTTCAACATAGATTTGGCGATGTACTTCCAGCCTAGTTGATTTCCATTTATTTTCATTAGCATGTCGTATCTCCCTGGCCAAATGAATTGAGTCATTATACCAAGGGTGACGTAGCCGACATTTCATGGTCCTTGATTTAATTGGAGCCTGAATGTCTAAGGCGGAACCAACAGCTAGTTCGTAATGCTGTAGTAAGGTGTTAGGATCCTGCTGTGCTGGGATATTGTCCAGCTTAATGGATAGATCTTCTTTAAATTTTGTGTAGCTAAAACTACGCATATCACGTGCTAGTTTGACTTTGGGCACAGAAGAAGGATCACTTATGATCAAGTTGAACAAAACTGAAATGATCAGATATACTGGCATCAAACCCATCCGTGGTTGATATGATGGAGCTGGACGCACGTGAGATGACTAGATCCAGCGTAAGTCCTTCTTTGTGTGTCGGCTTAGTCACATGTTGTTGGAGGTTGTTCTCAGCCAACAGATCCTTCAGGGTCTTGACACCAGGGGCGTTTGGTATCTCACAGTGTAGATTAAAATCTCCTGTGATTATTAGCTCTCCTGGCACCATGGTAAGTTCATCAAGAAGGGACTCAAACTCACACAGAAATGATGGTATTGATGTATTCAGGTACAGCATTCGCATTGGTGCTGATGTATTGGTGGTTTTACCATCTAGCAGTTCAAAGTGTTCAAATCTTTTCGACGGCAATTTGGTAAATTTATACTTAGATTTGTGTAGTAATCTTACTCCACCTCCACGCTTCACAGCTCGAAATTTTCCTACATAAGAGTATCCCGGTAGCAGCAAATCGTTGAGTTTTGCAGTGTTACCTGGTTTCAGCCACGTCTCCGTGAGAAAGACAAGATCGGCCTGTTGGTCTAACACGCGCTCTCTCACTGTCTCAGTTTTATTACAAATTGATCTTGGATTCAAAAGCAAGCATGATACATTTCATTTGTTCTCCTTTGGCTGCAAAATGATTTACTGCCATTATAAATAATTTTTAATTATTTCTGTGAGGGGACCGCCTTTAGATGTCAAAATATGACGTCTATAGACGTCAGATTCTGACGTCTATATACGGTCCCCATCAGTTCTGGTGGCTTCTTTTTACTTTACGTTTAAATTTAAAAGTTTTTTTTGTTGGCGGTGGTATGCTCTAACCACAAATATTTAACATCTGAGGTTGCTTGATAATGATTTTGATGTTGGGATCGGCCATAAGGAGACATGCCAATGCCATACAATGTAAACTACCATAACACGTAGCTCTTATATTAGGTCAATGAGTATCATTGACATTATTTTGTGTTCCATTGATTACTGTACTTTTAAAATGCATTCCCATGGATCAAACAGTGAAAGCGCACTGAGATTCGTCCAGACAGAAAAATCAAACAACCACTGTCTTTGCCTATACTTCCTGGCAAAGTCAAAAGGAAGTAACTCCCTAATTTTCGAGTAAACAGCTATGATGGTGAGTTTTTATATAGCGCACATACAATGTTCTGTGCGCTTCACACATATTACCCCTGGTCACTGTACCTGTTCTTTCATGTACCATTTCAACTTCCTTTTCGGAGCATACAGCACTTGCAGCCATTTCGGCGCTATGAACTGATTGCACACATTGCCATCGCTGTCCTACCAGCTACTCTCTTACACCTGAGTCAAGTGGAGCATGTAAGGGTAACGTGCCTTGCCCAAGGACACAGCATTGGAATAATGCCCCAATATTGAGAGGGGAGAAACATGATATTTCTCTGAAAATCCTGCACCAAGCGGGATTCGAAACCGCACGACAGGCAGTGACATTGGCAAAGCTCCGCGCTCTAGCCATTGCGCCACGTCCCTCTCTACTGCTACTGCTATTTGGTCTTGCATAGCAATGTAGCCTATTTTCCGGAACGGTCTTTGACACGTACAAATTGGAATAATACTGTCCTATATATTCGGGCAAAGGTATCGCATGCTGGCCCACATTTTGATACAAATCAAATGAAATCATATTTTTATTACCATAATATATCCGTACAGAATTCAGGGTATATACATTACTAGTGGTACAATGTTTATAATACATTGATGTACCTATATACAGTGCTGATACACCACTTGGAACCTAGCCGTGTATTACAACGGCCTATGCGAGCGCAGCGCCGATATAGCGCTACTTGGAACCGTGCTGACGCCTTGCACTGCATGCAGAGCAATCAGCTCAGGTGGTCTCAGCCTCAGCCAATAGCATTTAAATTGATTAGTGTTCCGGTGTCAACGGAGGTCCTCAATCCCAAGCTTCTACTGAACAATAATATGTATATATAATTAATCCTGAAGATCCCGAGCTCGAGCCTTGTGTCGACTCGTCCGTATAAATCGCTTGCCACTACAACATGTACCATGCATGCTTACATGCGCATTCCCAAAAACATTTGTACAGCGTCGGCCGAACATCTTCGAAATTGGACCAAACATTGTAGAACTGTTATTAGCCCAGGAGCATTAAGCACTATAACACTTGGAACCTGGAAAAAAATGCAGAAAGCTGATTTTTTCAGGGATGGTTCTCTGACATCTCCTGAGTGGAAATACATAAAATCCCAAAAAATCCCGGTTGTGCTAAATGCGTGGGAGCGTAAAATCCAAAATGACCGCCATTTCGCCGATTTCGAAAACCAAACAATTGCTAATGTCATATATGATCGTGTAATATATGATTTTAGGGGCCAGAAATGCATTGTAATTCTTTGTTTTATTATTCTAAAGTCATTATAACACTTTTAATTGAATTTTTCGCAAATCTATTGAAATATATCAGCAATGACCCCGTGAGTCGGCCCAAACATTGCATTTGTACATCATGAGCCAAATGGTAGGCCTACTCCTATTATTTCTTGTGGTTGCCTAGAAAAGCAGTTCGGCTACAAGTCACTGGCATCTGAAGTTCAAAGAGAATATCTGGAGCTACTTTTTTACCAGTTGTACGACGATACTGCTCATCAAACTTAGTGGAAATAGAGGGGTCACCATAGCCATCAAAGAACACAATAGCCTCATTTCCATAGTTGGTGACTACATATGAAACATACTTATTGATAACGTCGTCATATGTAACGTCGTCATATGTTCGGCCACATTACACTGTGTAACAGGTGTCCTCCATCAACGACATGTAGAGCATTTTAAAGCTCACTGGCATGTACAGGGTTGACGTAGGACTTCAGGGCATTTGCAAGTACAGCATTAGCCAAAAGGGATGGCGTGTGCTATGAACTCGTATGTGAGATGAATTTTCATTCCGTCGCGTCTACGTAGGACACAAGTGACACGAAGGAAGCCACCTGGCACCCACGTACTTCAGCACCATTGGTGGCAACACCAATGGATATTAATTTATCATTCCTCTTAAGCTTGACATCTTCATAGTTCTTGCCAGTGAGTTGATTAGCAGCCAACTCTCCCAGTTCAATTGCACGATCTGCATTGGCTGTTGCAGGAGCAACAATTCCTGTGGATATACAGACTAACCTTTCCATATATTCGCCCTTGTAGATGACTGGGGAGTGCTGGACAAGGTAATCTTTAAACCTAGTATAGTGAATGCCATCACGGGGTGTCCTTGTTCTGATCAGTTGTATTGGAGTGTACACCACTGAATACCTCTAGAGACTCACAAACTGGAACAGTTTGTGGAATTATGTGCATCATTGTTGATTGGGTGCTCGGTGTGACACCACGACCGTGCGTTATACCTCCTCGCGACTTAAGCATTCTCATCAGTACTTGTTCGATGGTTTGGTCTGTGAAATTTCTAGAAACGGTTACTTTTACGAATGGTCCTATATCCTCGTGATGTGTACTTTGTGAATTATTCTATGCTCATTTTTGTATTTAACTTATTCCTTTGATCCAGGTAAAGTCTGGAAGACTTTGCATAAGCAGTATGTCCACCAGCATGGAGTACAGGAATCATTTTGGCGATACAATATAGATGCAGATCCCAATATCCACTGCGCTCTGCACGTATGAAAATGAGTCGTATTCCAACCATTCTTTATGTATTCAATCCATAACTTTCCTGTCCTGCTGCTCAAAGCTTCGTCCTGCTGGAGATCATCCATAATTTGGAAAGCTGTGTGAGGACAATCATGTTCTTTTGAAAGGACTTCTGGGCGACATGCATGTTTGAGCAGTATTTCATGTAGGGATTTAACCTTATTTAGGTTGACGCCACTCAAACAGTCTGGAGTTACAAGCAAGTGAGCAACGAGGGAAACTGCTGATAGCACCTGGACACGTATGCCTAATGCTCGAGCATATGCATGACCGGTGAGCATATTATTTACTGGGTTATGTGCATATGCAATTTCCATGACATGACTAAATGAATTTTGAAGTATGTATGTCATGTCATGATCTTTATCTGTTTAAAAATGTTCAATATTGCATTTTTATGAATAACATTGTTTTAATGTGCAAATAACACCAGTAATGAATTCCTCATACCTTAAACCCCATAAAACCATGTATTACACGACTAGGTTTTTATGTTAGAATATTTACATTCGCCGGAAAAAGCGAAATGGCGGCCATTTTAAATTTTTCATTCCCACGCATTTAGCACAGCCCGGATCGTTAGGGATTTTATGTGTGTTCACTCAGGAGACATAAGAGAATCATTCCTGAAAAATTCAGCTTTCTGCTTTTTGGGGACGTTGGACAACAACGTTGTAGTGCGACAGGGCCTTCACATTGACAAAGGGGGCTCGACATATCACGTACAGTTTGTTCAACAGTCTCTATTATGTATTTAGAAATAGCCGCCCCACTTATACCCTTGACACAATCAACATATTGCAGGAAGTCTTCACAAAATTAATGGTATTATCACTTGAAACATATCTGATAACAAATAAATAGCCAGCTGCTCATGATTGGAACTATCTTGTGCCTCATCAGCCATAACTGAATATACTCCGCATTTCTTGACTTTTTGCACAATTTTGTTACGTTGTTGTTCATGATATAACTCCCAAACAATGGATATTCGACCTTGTTTCCATGACAGCTGTGGCATGCATGGTCTAATATATATATATATATATATATTTGAAGAAAGCAAATAGAGTGCGTTTAGAAAATACCATAAAGTCAATTTCCACAATATGGATCAATACTGCTAGGATGCTTTGGTGATGAGTCGCAAATATTCGAACAAATTATATTTAAAAAGTCGAAATAACTGCTGTGTATCCAATTACCTACACCTACATTGCAATACAAACACATGTACCTTGTAATATGGTTATACCAAAGACCATGTACAATAAGATGATCGACTTGCGGATTTCACAATACAAATGCGTGTAATACATTATGTAGTGGTGTCCCTTTTAACTGGAGTTGGAACTACGATTTGGCAAGTGTGTCATCATATAGAACAAGTGATAATTTCACCACTTTAGCCCCCAAATAAAAAATCATATTTTTCTAGGTTTGACAGTTATGACATTATCTCTGCAATATTTATTTTTGGAACGAAAATAACTGTTAAGCAGATAAGTGATCTGATATTAGGATAAAATTTTAGTTGATTAAGATGTCTTCATTTAAATAACAGAAGAGCTGAGTACAGAAAGTACACAAATATGTGGGCACAGAAGGGGGGGGGAGTGACTATACGTTGTCAAGCATCGCGACCACAAAGGCGATCAGGGTAAAACATTAGTAACAACCATAACTTGAGAGACGTGTCTTTTGATTCAAACATTTATTATTTAAAAAAAATCTATTTAGAACACATGAACAATATTATAAAATTAAAATAAGAAAGCCTTTTCTCTCGGACCATGACACAATTTATTTATAGTTGAATTTTTATAATTTTAAATTTTTTCTTCTCCCATTACTGGTAATAATGTATTCATTGTTCTCCCGCAGTACACGGTGTAGCCGAATGGGGACATATATATGTAATATTAACGTGAAACATTCACAACTTGCATGTGATTTAGTGTATTTCGTGAACGTAATAATTTGATCACTTTTATGACTCCTATGTAGAATCTGTTCAGGTATATTTCCGAAAACTCGTTCATTTGAACCAATTAATTGTATTAAGTTTTAACGTAGAACAATAGCCCCACACCCTGAATATTCAAATATTGCTTCTTAGACAGAAATGTATGCAATTTATTATTGGCATTAAAATTACTTTAGATTGATCACATGCAGATCACGACATTTTGCGACAAATATATCCACTGATATATAAAATAATATTCTCCTCTTCAATGGTAATAGGCCTACTCATGTGCAGCCTCCTTCTCAGGGCCAACTAGCACAGCTAGTTGGCCCTGCTACAGAGCTTTGAAATTTGTTTTTTAATGCTGCGTCCTGATTGGGCTTCAAAATTTGGTGTCCCGTGACCCCGAGCTTGACCCTTTCCAACTGTGTCAAATGTGACATTACGTTGGCCTATCACCGATCTACTTGCAAACGGAACTTTTCTAACCCCCCCTATCATCATCCACCTCCATGTGAATCATAGATAACATGTCCACACTGACTGATTTTAGAGTTATAGGTCTACTGGCTGTGCCCTAGGATGGTACGGCTCCTCGAATTTTTTTTGAATTATAACGCCTTAAAAAGGCGAATCATAAATATTTTGGCCTAGAGGCCTTATATGGTCGTGTTTTTATTTTGGGTACGTACCAAAGAGGGGGGGGAGGCACTGACAGCCACCCCTCTCTCGATCCGCCACATAGCTGTATGTCTTAATGCGGGCCGTCTGTTCAAGTGACTCAGCTGCTCACAGAGATAGGGGTACCAAGTATCATTAGCCAAAAAACACGCAACATCGGCCCGAAGCTGATTAAATATTGGCCAACATTGACAACGTTGGAAATACATAATGCTAATGCTGGACCAATGCGGCCTATTTGTCGCTTCCAGATAGTGCTTCGTACACGGCCAGATAGAGCTCAGTAGCCAACTAAGACAATGGTCTGGGCGTCTAATAATACCTAGGTCAAATCTAAAAATGCTATGTGAACTGAATCAAGACGGCCCTATGTCAAAGAATGCCCAGTGACCACAATAAAAAAACAGCCCTGGTAATGACTATTGGAAAATAAAACCTTTGGCCATCTGTACGAGAACAATTATAAGAATTAGCCTGTAAACAGTGTCAGTTTGACTCAGGCAGCAACAGCTTTACAGCCACGTGGTGGGTCAGTGTATTATTTACATTTCGTCTACAAAGTCAAGGACACTTTTTTGTTAAATATTATATCCTGATTGGCTGGCCGGAAAATTGGGTCAAGCTCATAATTATCTTCAAAGGAACACATATCACAGTGCAATCAATCAGAGCCACTAGCTGACGCTAGCGGTAGGATAGTGGATCTGATGAATGAGAATGACTCATGTGTGGCGTGTATAAGCTAATTCTGTGACAGAATCGCTCAGATCAGGTGAATCAGTAGTAACAGTAGCATGCTTTAAATCAGCAAAATATTTCTGTTTAGGTATATTCCGAACGATAAACATGACAAATGATCCGTGTCATTAGACTTCATAAGTATAGTAATATTATGTTTTCCTTTGCCCTTATCTTGGTTTTTTCTGCCCGTATCTACCCTTGCACACATCGTCACCTGGCAGCAAATACGAGACGATGAACCAATGATGAGGTGATGCTGGACAGGCATTACAAACGTTGGATCAGCGTCACTCTACAATTGGGTCAACGTCTCATGTTAGCTGGGCGTCACCTGTTGTTTGAATAATACATACTTGTTTATAGGGGCACACCAACCCTTGAAGTACCAAAGGGAATAAAAAAATTAAAAAATTTTGATAACTAACCACCAAATTATTGGATCAAAAATAGAAGTAAACCTCCGTCAAAACTTATTTTTCGTTTTTTTTATGATGTAAAATATGTATTGTTTTGAATAGGATCAATTTATTTATTTATTTATTAGGCTTTATATACACACATATGTACAATAATCGTACAAATAAGCAATTGTAGTAAAACTGTGTACATCAGGATGTCGAATAAAGGTGACCAGCACCCTAACTAAGTTCGACATCCAGGATAAAATTTAGATACATGTATGATGATTGCACTTAAAATTACAATTAAAAGTACAATAAATAGAAATATATTATATATAATTGTTGTTTCCCGCACTAAAACCAGAGATAAAATAACTTTATTTGATGGATACAGAGGCTGGAGCTCTATAACCTGTCAAAATTACTCGTTGTAATATGGTAAAATCATACTTGATAGATGGAAAAAGCATTAGTTCCAACCTCCAATACCGGCGGACAGCACTGAGAGCGATTTCACGTTTTGGCGAGAGTCGACCATCTTATTGTACATGGTCTTTGGTTATACTTAGGACATCAGGACATTGTACCAGTGAATATTACGACAATTAATATATGTGGAGGCAAAGTTATATACTAAATTATTCATAGCAATTTCCTTCTTCTAGAATCATAAGCGGCCATCTTAGTTTTAACACCTTTTCAATGGTCACATTTTCATAGATTTTTTTCTTGCTATCGCGTACATCTCGTAGGTGGCAAAACCACTGGAAAAACTTTTGCTGAAATTTATTGGGGGTTTGAGTGAATGTTTGCATACAATTGACCCATCTAAAGAGTTTGCACGCAAGTGATACAATTCTAGTTTTACTTCTGATGGCAAGTCTATGTTAAATATAAAAGTCATTGACTTGAATCATTTAATATTGCAACCATAAATACTAACTTGCTATTTAGAAGAACATTAATTGGCAGCATTAAAACTAATGCCTATAAGGTCTTGATTTTTTTTACAGATGATGCATCAGGCTGAAATAAACAATATAATGACACAAAAAAACGAGTACCTGCTGACTTGACTTAGCATGTTCTTGTTTGGACCCCTTCAATCGTGGCTAAAGAGTTATAGTGATTTGTCTTGTAGCATACAAATGTCAGAGTAGTGGCCCATTTACATATTACTATTTAATCTTATAATGGATGATGAAAATAAAATAGAGAGAAATAATATCGAGGAAGATACTTTATGCGCATGCCATTTATGAAAGTCCCGGTTGTCTGTCTGTTTGTACATTCGTGACAGGAAGATGGATGGATTGTTTTAACATTGGCTAAATTTGGCGGATTCCGCACGTCTTGTGTCGGCTTTGCAATGTCTCAAATAGCTTTTCTAGTGATATAATAATACTCAGATAATCTTTTCATAAAGCCAAAATTGATAGCAGGAATAAATTAGTCAATAACAGACAATAATGCTAGTTTTCCCTGTTTAGTTTCTAACTGAAAATTGGGTCACATCATCAAACCCAATGCGAAATTCAATATGTTTGTACTTTTCTGAACATAGGCCTAATTGATGCAGACTAGTATATTACCACTTTTCATTGCTTGGACAATGTCACACTGCTCCACATGCCCACACATGTGTATGAAAGGTATATATATAGCTACATTGATCATGATCGTAAAACAAAGGTATAGTTATTCTCGGCTATCTAAACCTTAAAGCGACACAATCAGGCCATTTTATTTTCGTTATTTGAAATGTCCACAATATGTCAACATTTCCACAGACTAAAATTGCGTATTTTTATTTATATTTTTTAATTTACCAGCTAACAGAGAAATAAAGACGAGATTTATGTTCAGACATGCATGTCCGAAATAACAAATACAGGAATAACTGATGAACGGGGTTTTAGGTACACCTGCTCGACTTGCCACATTGCCACAGCAACTTTTGAATGAGTTTAAATCTGATGGTGTTGCTTTGAGTGAAAATAGAATGATACTTTTATCATGTTTATAAAATGTTGCCGTTTAACCAGCAATGTCTAATGATTATCTCTGTGATTTTATGATGTGAAATAGTTGTTCACAATACCAGCAGGTTATCACATGAGCGAAATACGATGGAGTGTTTTTGAGCAGGCGTCACACTATGCCCCTGTCCCGGTGAGATGATACTGAACTGCATAGTTCATGAATATTCGTTAACTAAAACTATGAACGTTCACGAAAGTTCATCAAAGTATTCATGTACTGTTCATGAATATTCTTGAACAGCAAATGAGACTTTCATGAAAAATCATGAGTTCATGAACTTATTCTGTTCATGAACGCTCACTTTGTTCAGGAATTCGGGTTGTTCATGAACGGCTATGAAACCAGATAATTCATGAACCAGGGCTTGTTCATAAACGGCCACGAACTCAAATATTCCTGAAACAGATAGTTGATGAACATTCATGTACGCTCATTACATGTGTTCATGAAATAGTCATGACTGTTCCTGAACAACAAATGAGTCATTCGTGAAATTCATGAACTGTCAAACTATTTCATGAACTTTGGTTGTTATTGAACGGCCATAAACTCAAATAAATAATGCGCCAGATTGTCAATGAACATTTATGAACTTCTATTAAATGTGTTTAAATGAATGTTCCTGAACAACAAATGAGACGTTAAATTCGCGAGCCTTGTTCATGAAATTGGGGAGTTGGTCATTAATGACCAGAAACTCAGGTGGTTCATGATCCAGATAAGCCAGCAACACTAACTAAGTTCATGATGTTTATGAACAAAGTTTATGTTGATGTTCATAAATGTTCACAAATTGTTCATGACAATTCACATAGTATCCCATAGTATCTTGATTGTATCTTGAAATAGTTCCCCTCCCCGTCACAGATTCACACAAAACTGAACAAAAAACTCAAAGTTCATGAATATATCTCTCATTAACTTTTACGAACAAACCATGAACTAAATTGGGACTTGTCAAGTTTATAACAATTCATCACATGTCATGAAACTTTCCCTCGTAAACTTTCATGAGCTAACAATGAACCGAATTAAGACTCAAGTTCATAATAATTCATCAAAGTTAATGAAACTCTCTTATGAACCATCACGAGCAAGCTATAAACTGTATTGATCATAGCAAGTTCATAAAAATGCATTACTCTTCATCAAACTCTCCACGTGAAGTCCATGAACTAAATCATGAGCAACGTTAGTTCATCAATAATATTCATGATTTGTCAGAAACTGCCATCTGCCTCGTGCAGTTCGTGTCCCTGCCAGTACTGCGAATCCCCTCCTGCTGGTGCGCGAGTGAAGACGGGGACTGCTTGACAATGCCCACCAGGAGCTCGTCCACCTTGTGGTTCAGTACGACAAACACCTCGATGTACTTACAGCCGTAATGCACTGCCATCATAGTGCCGTCTGAAAAGACACAAACATGACATGTGAACAATGGAACCTGATAACCACATTTTGACTATGTCATAATGAAGCTAGTATCTCACCAAGAAACGACTGCTTGGCAACTGTTAGCGACTCTGACGATTGCGTTTTTAAACGACTGCGTAACGAATTTGTCAAAACATTTACGATATGATTGTGCTATAGATCTCTTTATTCCTGGATGTGTGATATGTGGCCATGGAGATACGCCATGTTAAAATGAGTCGTAATGTAGGGCCTACGAGCTAAAAAAAAAATTACTTAATCTGATGGTAGGCCCACATAAGCAGTTCTGGGCATTTAGATTGTTGTAATATAACTTTAAACATTCCATAGGATTTTTTTTAAATATGTAATGTATGTGAATGTTAGCTAGTTTAACATGCAGTTCCGTTCAATAAATTATCACCTATTTCGTCTCGGAGACACAAAATAATATGTATGGTTAAAATATTTAGGTTTATTTCAGTTAATAATATTATTAATAGGAAAGCAATTAAAATACAGAATAATGATATATATAAAGGACAGTTTTATGATGTGGTTATGGATCGGTGAGATTCAATTTCTGATTACTTTATTCCCAGCAGAACAAATTACATTAACACCATAGGCCGTGCTGTGAAACAATCTTAAAAATGAAGGTGATAGTTTTAAGTTAATCTTAACCAATACATTTAGCAGCTTAGCTAACAGCTGAACTCTAAAGATCGTGTGAGAACACGGCCCCTGAGATGGTTCCTAATCCCATATGAGGACAAGCTCTTGTCAAATATACGCCACTTCTCATTAGTCCTAATGCATTATTAAAAGTCCTCAAATGATCTTGGTCGGAAAACGAAAAAACGCTCCCGCAAATTTGCTTTAATATTGGCCAAACATTTGAGACATTGGACCTATATTGAGATGACGCTGTACGAACACCGTGGGCGTCCAGTTAATACTATATATTTTTGGCCCAATGCTTGTTTGATGTTGGGCTAACGACGCTGACACAAAATCACACAAACATTGGGCCAATGTCTGGTGTTTACTGATCTGGTCGTGCGTGGGTCGGAGAATCGGAAGTAAATTATACGTCTTGTGAGGTATCGGTAATTCGATAACGTGAACAACAAATTCATATGATACTATTGATAGCTCAAATACAGTTACAAAAATGTTCGTTATGTAAGAAAAGAAAATAAGGGCTGAATAAAAATAAAGTAGATGGTAATTGTATATATACGAATCCATTATTTTCTTTAATACCTTGTGTACCTGTCCACGCGATCGCTCTCTATATGTTTTAGTGCGCGATATTTATTTTACCACCAGATTGGCTCATCTCCGGCTGCGCGTAGCTAGAGTTGAGCTAAGTAATAGCTGGAGTTGTGCTGGGTTATAGCTAGAGTTTTGCTGAGTAACAGCCACAGTTGCACTGAGCAATAGCCAGAGTTGAGCTGAGTAATAGCCAGAGATGAGCTGAATAGTAGCCAGAGTTTTTCTGAGTAACAGCCAGAGTTGAGCTGAGTAACAACCAGAGTTGAGCTGAGTATTAGGCAGAGTTGAGTTTTTAAGTAACAGCCAGAGCTGAGCTGTGTAGTAGGCTGAGTTAAGCTGAGTAATAATCAGAGTTGAGCTAAGTAATAGTCAGAGTTGAGCTGAGTAGTAGGCTGAATTGATCTGAGTAACAGCCAGAGTTGAGCTGGGTAGCAGCCAGAGTTGAGCTGAGTAATAGCCAGAGTTGAGCCGAGTATTAGTCAGAGTTGAGATGAGTAGTAGGCTGAGTTGATCTGAGTAACAGCCAGAGTTGAGCTTGGTAGCAGCCAGAGTTGAGCTGAGTAATAGCCAGAGTTCAGCCGAGTATTAGTCAGAGTTGAGATGAGTAGTAGGCTGAGTTGAGCTGAGTAACAGCCAGAGATGAGCTGAGTAACAGTCACAGTTGAGCTGGGTAATAGCCAGAGCTGAGTTGAGTTATAGCCAGAGGTAAGCTTAGTCACAGCCAGAGTTGAGCTGAGTTATAGGATGAGGTGAGCTGAGTATAGTCGAGTTGAGCTGAGTAACAGCCATAGTTGAGCTGAGTATAGTAGTCAGAGTTGAGCTGAGTAACAGCCAGAGTTGAGCTGGGTAACAGCCATAGTTGAGCTGAGTATAGTAGCCAGAGTTGAGCTGAGTAACAGCCAGAGTTGAGCTGAGTATAGTAGCCAGAGTTGAGCTGGGTAACAGCCATAGTTGAGCTGAGTATAGTAGCCAGAGTTGAGCTGAGTAACAGCCAGAGTTGTGCTGAGTAACAGCCAGAATTGAGCTGGGTAACAGCCAGAGTTGAGCTGAGTATAGTAGTTAGAGTTCAGCTGAGTAACAGCCATAGTTGAGCTGCATAATAGCTTCTGGAGATATCGTTTGGCAAAGAAAAGTGGGCTTATGCTGCAGCATACAAGCCACCTAGCTTACCAGACACTATTTTTACAACTAATTTCAACAGGATGATTGAGGATCTCACAGCAAATTATGAGAAGATAATTGCGATATTCACAAATATATTGCAGCTAATGAGCGATCCACAATCTGTCATCGCGCATGTATCGGGCGGTATCTATTGACCGTCTTCAGCCTGCCAGAAATGTAAAACTTTGGAGCCTGGACGACAAAAAGGACAGCAGACAAACACATCCCTGTCATAGCGTCATCAGCACCTGTCATGAATAGCACGTTCACCAAGGAGGTTATATAGATATAACCTCCTGCGTCCACCTGATGAAATGGAGGCCTGTTCAAAGCACGGAGGTCTGAGACCCTCATTAGATGGAGTAGTCCAGGACTAACAATTGCATATAATTATATGGGAGATCGTGACGGTTGGCATGATTGATCCAATGCAGGATTAATGTTGTGCTAGCGTCGTAAACAGTGAACCAACATTAAAGCAGTGTCTCGTGTTTGCTGAGAAGGAATTGTTTACAGTATATCGAGGTATAAAAGACCAGAAGAGGCCGACCAATTAAGATTAAGAGGCAAGTAGACTTGTAAAAGACAAATCCGACTTTCTCTTAGACACATGACGGCACTAAGTAGTATAAGCCTCTATATAAGGGCATGAATAAAAGCTCTCACCCGGAAAAAAATAACACCAATTCGATTGTTTGCAGACGAAGTCCCTGCCCCCTGGTATATCGAAGAACTAGATAAAAAAATCCCCGGGATCTAGTTGTCCTATTTGTTTACGGTGGGACCCGTACCTTATGCCCTTATGAAGAAAAATGCTGATCATAATCCACAATGTCCACGATGCGTCACATTATAGTCAAATCCAATATGGCTACATTACACATATGTGGCCCTAGAATGTGTGATAAACGTTACCATGGTTATTGACAGTACATGTATAAACGTTATGTATTTCTTAAACAAAATAAGAAACATCTTATAATACACTAATTTCATTCCTTGAAATAACAAAACTGAGGATACACATACATCTCACATAGTTGTTTACTTACGCTTTGCTTGATTATATAAAATTTGTTCTATGATTCATCATGACATCACAATATTATGTCACGAGTACGAACTATTCGCATAGTAATTCAGTAATAACATTCAGTAATTTCGAATTGTCAATGTTCACAACCAAATTAAATATCCTGAATACGCCACTTAGTTATTTATTTGCTATGTATAAGCATAGCGAACATAAGAAGTAGCCATTCATTATGTCTCCGCTCTATAGAGGTGGAGATATTTATCATTATTATTATTATTTTTTTTTTTTATATAGCGCCTTTTTGATTTTGTAACCAGTCAAAGCGCTTGTGTCTTCAGTCTCTGGAATAATATTGTCTTTTGAATAGGTATGTCTTCAGTCTTTTCTTGAAGGTCATAACGGATGAGAAGCTTGGCGTAAATCCATCGGTAGGCTATTCCATAGCCGAGGCCCATTGATTGCAAAAGCAAAGTCTGACACCTCTTTGTGCCAACACTACCAGTGTATAAAGGTCCCAGCATAGCTGGATCGTAAGGGTCTTTTAGGTTCATAGAGACTGACCTCATCCGAGATGTAAATGTAAATGTAAAGTTTTTTTCAATGCCTTGTACATGTACAAGCAGAGCTTAAAGTCAATCATTGAACTAGCCGGTAACCATTGCAAGTCACGTAGCTCAGGGGTAATGTGGTCTTGAGTTTTAGTCCGAGTGACCAAACGAGCGCGAATTTGGACACGTTGCAGCCGAATCAGGTCCATTTTTCTCAAACCACCTAGCAGGGCATTTGAGTAGTCAAGTCTGCTGAGGACTGCAGATCTAACTGCATTGGAACATGCATCTCTGGTTAGATATTTTTGAATTTGTCCAATTTGGCGCAGATGATAATGTGACGATCTGCACAACTCCGACACATGGCGCTCCATAGTCATGTACTTGTCAAAATAGGCACCAAGGTTCCTCACATAATCATTAGGCTCAAATATGATATTCTGAAAATTAAATGATGATGTCGAGTAGTTTTTGAACCTTTCACGCCAATATGCTGTTCCAGGGTATTTATCACTCCATCAGGATTGATGGTATCAAATGCAGCACTGAGATCTAGAAGAACCAGCGCCACACCCCGGCCTTTATCCAGCTGATCTGAGATGTTATGTTGTAGGGGAGACCGGGGCTAGTTCGCACAGGGGTTAGTCAGGACAGTGACCATAATTTTGACAGTAAATGTATTCACGTTCTGTGCTGCCTCCTAGTGAAGGACAGTATCAGTATCCTTGACTTCATGTTCTAAGGTTTTTTTTTCAAAACAAATTATGAAAAAGTAAAAACACTTTTTCATTTTCAGGGGTCAAAAGTATTTTTTTGCTATCCCACAAAATGTTTTTTTTGCTCAATGTTTGCCATTGAACCTGACAGTTTCAACTCCTATAGTTGTAGTACCTCAACTGAAGTTAATAACCCTTTATACATGTTCGGTTGCCTTCTATGGTGTTAGTACTAAATACATAATTTTTCAAAATACGTCCATGTGGGGTTTGTTTGAACAAAAAACAAATAAAATGGGGCTAGTTCGACTGTTCAGCCTAACCCCACAAAATATCCGGTACATCCAACACTGTTCAGACACACCCCATCCTATGTTCGAACTAGCCCCAGGTGTGGGGTTTGTTCGAACAGTGAAAAATCTAACTTTAACATGTTTGTCTGACTCTACTTTATTTTCAATATGAGAATAATGTATGCTAAAAATAGCATCTATAGTTGAATACTTCTGGACAAAAATATCAGTTTCCTAAATTCATCATATACAAAATTACATAATGTTTTCAAAATTTTGTTCGAACTAGCCCCGGTCTCCCCTACTTTCATAAGTGCCGTCTCTGTGGAGTGTTTTGGTCGGTAGGCTGATTGAAGCGGTTCACGAAGGCCATGATCAGACATGTGCTTACTGAGTCTTCTTAGCACAACTTTCTCAATAAGTCTGCCAGTAAAAGCAAGATTTGACACAGGACGGCAATTTTTCAATGAGTCTTGGTCAAGTGAAGGTTTTTTATGAGGGGTGTCACATCTGCTGTCTTGAGCATCGCAGGACAGACACCATATTTATGTTGGAAGTGGGTCAAGAGAGCATGATTTTGATGGTCCCTTTAATATTATGTTTTTGAATTCTGCTTCATCTATTGGATGACATCACAGATGGCTTGATCTGATGCGAGCTTTGATAATTTATTTTCTTCTTTTTTTAAGAGAATGTGGAATTTTGAAGGTTGTTTTAGTGTCAGCATCTGACAGACTCTCTGTGTAGTAGTATTTTGTCTTAGCTGGCTTGATTTCATTGGCCACCAGTCTTGATTGGTTTTTGTACATGTCTTTATCAACCTCAAGGCCCCTTTTCTGCCATTGAAATATTGCTTTACTTCTCATCACTCATTTGTTCGTCCCATCAGTTTTGTGTCTGTGCGTTCTCTCAGTCTATCATGCAGGCAAACACGAGACGTTGACCCAATGTTGGCTATTGTTGGCCCACCGTCTACGACGCTGAGCAAACATTAGCCCGGTATCGGGTTACCATGTCGTGTTTGACGCCACGCTGAATGTGGGCCAGCGTCACAGACGGCGGGCCTACATTAACTCAGCCTTGGCTTCAAGTAGTAGTTATTGTACGGGCTCGCCGCCCGGCCCATTTCAATAGGTCTAAATGTCTTAAGAACAAACAAAAAAAGGCAACCAGACATACTGGCAACTTGGAGTGCGGTACCCAACAAGCTTTAGTGCTGACTAACGTTGGTCCATTGTCAACCACGTTGGCTCAGAACTAGCCCAATATTGTTTCAACGTCTAGTGTTTGCTGGATATAATAAAGGCAGATGTCACAACATGGTTATACTTCATGCGGGGCCACTGGCGACGACGTTGGTCCAACATTAAAACAACATAGGGTCAACGTTTGTTCAATCAGCCACTCTCCAGAAATCACAATAGTGTAAAAAGAATCATAATGCTGAAAGTCATGTAGTTTCGCAATTGGGGATGATTAGGCAGGCCTACAACCCAAGATCTAACATATTTCTGTTCATTTGCACATATAGTCTCTTACTTCTAGTTTCTTAGATTTTCAAAACATTCCAAATCACTCCACAAAGGACAATATTTTTTTGTGTTTACTGGGTTGAACGCAGCCCAGCAAACACGAGGCGTTGAACCAGTGCTGGTTTGATGTTGGGCCAGCGTCGCAGATTGTGGGCCAGCATTGGACCAGCATTGGGTCATCATTATGTTTGCTAGGAGTGTTGACAAGTGTTTCGCACCAAAACGGAATAATACATTCCGCTTAATGCATAGTCTCTACCAGGAACTTTATATAAAGTTATTATCTCTACTGTCCACAGGAGCCATTTAATAACATTAATTACAAAGGTCATTGACACTACATCCTTTAGATATCCACCTTTATGGTTATGCTACTTGAGGGGAGACATCCCCAGTTTTTTGTTCACAAAAAACTAGACCCTTCTGGTTATATACTGAGTTTTGTCCGGTTCTTTAAACTTATTATTCTGCGCAGGTTTTGTTACAAGCTATTTCTCCCTGAATTTTTATCCAATCAACATAGAATTCGGACATCATATTCCCAGAGTAGTCAGGTATTCTGCTATGACTTTTATAATTCATCCAGCATGTTCTTCAATGGTGTACATGTCGGGTGATTCTCCATTCATTGCTTTAAATGCTACAATTAAAATGACAGTTCCAATTCTATTCGAACACAAGACGTTGACTTAATGTTGTTTTAATGTTGAGCTAGCGTCGCGGATAGTGATACAACATTAAGTCAACAGAGAGGCAAGTTAATGTGTGTACTGGGCACTCTGAATGCGATTCCATTTGACAAATAAAAGTGCAAAAGCTCAGTGGGAAGTCTGAAGTCTAAAATTCCAGTTCAGAATGGCTGCCAAAAACTCATACGCAAAATTCCAATCAATCTGTCATAATAAAAATAACCCAACAAAATTCAAAATGGCTGCCACAAAAACTCATAAAACCTAGCTGAATTAACGTAACTTTGAAGCAACGCTCTGCCCAGAGTCGATAATAGGAAAATTGCTGGCCCAATAAGAGTGTTATCCACCACAAGGCGCACCCGTGTGCGTCGCCCAGCTGTTCAAATTGATACTTAATGCGAATTGTTTTTCTAAAGGACATCGATCCAAGGATATAGATCAAATAAAAGCGTCGGACCAGGATTGAAACTCGTTGTCCCGACGCTGAATCAACGAGGATCGATGTAAACGAAATGTAGATTATTTCTAGAGCATGATTAATGACAGCAGAAGGATGCTGCAATTTTTTATATAAAATGTGCATTATTCCTCAATTTAAACTTGAAACCCCCAGAGCACTGATGTCAATTACAGTAATCCTGAAGTGCGTTTGTATTCGAGCTGGTGCTTCGGGGTTTGTCATAACCTTAATCCACTCCGACAAAGCACTGTTCATTTTAACCACCATGTCCTGCTGAATTGATTGTTATAAATGAGAAATGAGCTTAATAACACGCCTGTCACGCTATGACTGTGATATAATACTGTGGTAGCAATACGAAAGCGCAGTTCTTAGAACGAACTGGTGACCTTAGACCGCTTGTACTCGCTCGCATCTGCTCCAGGGTAGTATTACCGTAACCTTGGCTCCTCTGGACTCTCTGGAAATGTCCAATCCACCCCTCCCCCCCCACCCCTCTAGCCCCACCCCCATAGACATGTTCAGAGGGCCTGATTGAATTCTGTGAACCCCTCTCCAATACTTCGTGGTATTAGATTGATAGGTGAAAACATTGCAGGTCGACGCTATTGAGCTTCACATAATGGAATCGAATGAATTCCGACAATAACCCCCCCCCCCCCCCAATGTCGTATTATATGTCGTGCCCTCATGCCATCACCGTATTTCTCATCGACAATGTGCAGTCAATTTAACTCGTCCCGCACTGAAATAATAAAACATTTAAAATGACCGTAGACACATGACATAGGTATTCAAATGAATCCGAAAGAGCTATCTAATACAAGTATGATGATTTCAAATTAAAACAACTCTTTGGTTTCATTAAATCATAAATACAAACATATTTCAGTGTTGTAACGGTTGTGGCGTAAATCATAATTGCTAACATGACTATTAAATCACTAGAATCACGTTGTTTATGTCCATGTCTCATTCGAGCTAGCTCTTTGACATTTATCTTAAATTACTAGATTTAGCTCAATATGAGGAATCGATTTGTGTGAATACGGAAAGTTATGATTGAATTATAAGCTTTATTTGCAGTGTAATGAGCATCGGTAACTAACTCGTCTTCATTAATAGAACTGGATACAGATAAATCTAGCAAGAAATCTAGTAGATGTCATGGAACCTGCATGCTTGACGAAAACAGAAACGCTCGGCTGTGATGAACAGGAAAAAAAAACGTAAGGAGATGGCAGCAATTTTATAATGAGTTATGTGACTTTAAGTTAATTGACGATGAATATACTAAGTAGAATCACTATCAATCTGTAAAGCCAAAATGCAGTAACATTCACTTTTCATTTGAGCAGTTACCGCCAGTTGTTTTCGCAGCCAAGCAATGGCTGAGATGAGAACATTACAATGAAACAAACAAAATTATCTAGATGTCTGCATTATCGTAAGACGGTACATATATTATATATTCGAGAATTTAGTAATTGAAAGGGACATACTGTACAAAGGACGAACTTAACCTTAAAATGCAACCATAATATATATAATTGATTTTAATATGTTATCCTAGCCACACTGTGCCATTTAAAAATCACTAAGTTATGGGTTATTGTAACAGCATCCCCGAAAATGGCCGGAACAGTCCAGTATACCGGATATGTGATAAATAATCGACATCAGCAACTCGTGTGCAGATACAGCAAAAACATGAAATCACAATGCAGCTGAGGAATGGGTAAAGTGCCATATTGTGTGGAATAATCCATGACACAATGGATGCACACAGCCCACCAAACAACGCCGGGTTCCATGTTGCAGACAGTGGACCAACGTTAAACCAGCACCGCCGCGACATCTCTCGCATCTTGCAGTCACACTATGCTAATTTCTTTAATCCGCGAACAGTTGTGGCCAAACATTTGCCAACTTTCCCAATATATTGTCACTCGGCGTGATCCCTGTCGAGCGGGGGGCCCTAAGGTAGTGGTACGTTAGCACCGCTGCCTTTCACTATAGATTTCGGGGTTCGTTTCCCGGTCTCGGCGATTCGAAAGAAACAAAACTGTTTCTTCCCCATCCCCTTGTATCGTGGAGAGCCTCCGTGACCGAAAGGTAGCGTGCTCGGCCTCACACATCCAGGGTTTGAATCTCGAATCCTGTGTCTGAGAGGCAGTGTCATCTCACTCATCTCACTCATCCTCAGGAGGTATGTGCACAAAGGTGGCCTAAAGCAAGATTCATGTCCTGTCATGTCATGTCATGTCATGTCATGTCATGTCATGTCATGTCATGTCATGTTATGTGTGACCCCTGCCTTGACGCTCATGCACATTTCAGTCGGCTTGTCAATGATTGAGTTTTCCACTGTCCATCCTCGTCACCCTGTCATGTCAGAGGTGGATGTTTCCATGGTAGTATGGCAACATCTTCTTCTGCCATGAGCTCTGAGCAGATTGCATACATCGTTTGAGATTTTGGTGTTGCGAGCCATCGCGCTGGCCATGCACTACCCTCCTCTCCTTAAAAAATATCTGTACATGTGTTACTCTAGGCATGATTCATGGTTATTATATTTTGTTATATTAGCAGAAGAACTCTAAGTACATAGATAGCTTAGCCTATATGTGCACAAAGGTGGCATAAACCACAATTCATTCCATATGATCCCATAAGAACTGAAAGGGTGTATCACCCATTATGTAAAGTGGCAGATACGCCTTTTTATTTTAATTGCAATGGTGGATGTTTACTAAAGCTAGTATCTCACCGGGCTTGCGACCGATTGGCGACTGAGACGAATGGAAATTTGTCTGATTCTGTTTTAAATCTTTATTTTGTCCGAAG
>CAXHKU010000729.1:0-95000 GCA_964017125.1 Flabesymbios commensalis | reverse complement strand
ACGGTTGAGAATTGACGTCTGAATTGACATCTAAATGAATACCTTTTAAAATACTCAATCAAATTTCACACTAATCTTATTAACAACTTTTGAAGTATTCTCTCAAGCTCTACAGAATTTACAGGGCGGTCGCCGTAATACCATCCTATGGTGCCTGCAAAATTACATGGTAAACGCTTGAGAATTGACGTCTGAATTGACGTCTAAATGAATAAATTTTGAAATACTCAAGCAAATTTACCACTAATCTCACTAATAACTTCAGAAGTACTCACTCAAACTTTACCAACTTCTCAGGGCAGTCGCCGCTATAGTTGCAGGTGGTGCCTGCAAAATTACATGAAAATCGGTTGTGACTTGACTGAGATATCAGCGAAAAACGGGTAAAAATGATGACAAAAATGCCCAGAGATCAGTGAAAACGCATTGTAGACAGAGGGTTTGTGGCCATTGGGACTGTCTTGGCATTTCTCTCATTTTTCGTTTGTCGACTTTTGACGTCAGAATCAGACGTCAAAAGTCATCAAACAGTGCAAATAGGGTGTTTTCGATCTCCCTCAATAAGGGGTATAACGGAAAAGCAATCTTTTCTCGTTTATTTTCAGATAGGTATCATAACTAAAAGAAAAAAAAACACTATTGGGCCTATGTCGCTGTACGGTTGATAATTACTCTCTCAATCCTGGCGACCTGCCTTGTCAGTTCTAACTGCTCAGTCACATATGTACGATGGGGGGCACTTCCTCAGTGCTGTTTCAATTACGGCCCGCATTTTCAGCGCTCTGGCGACGTGGAAACAGTGTTGTTTAAGTGCATCACATTAACAACTTTTGAAATACTCGATGACACCTCACCAAATTTTCAGGGCAGTCACCGCAATGGCTGCGAATGGTGTGTGCAAAATTACATGTAAAACGGTTGAGAATTGACTGAGATATCAACGAAAAAGGCTCCGCCGACGTTGTCACAACGTTGGTTCAGTGCTTTGCATTAATAACTTTTGAAGTACTCAATCAAACTCCGCCAAATTTATTGGGCAGTTGCCGTAGTTCCAGCCGATGGTGCCTGCAAAATTACATAAACAACGGTTGAGAATTGACGTCTGAATTGACGTCTAAATGAATATATATATTGAAATACTCAAACAAATTTCACACTAATCTCATTAATAATTTTTGAAGTACTTGCTCAAACTTTACAGAATTTACAGGACAGTGGCCATAATACCATTCGATGGTGCCTGCAAAATTACATGGAAGACGGTTGAGAATTGACGTCTGAATTGACGTCTAAATGAATAACTTTTGAAATACTCAATCAAATTTCACACTGATCTCATTAATAACTTTTGAAGTACTCTCACAAATTTTACAAAATTTACAGGGCAGTCGCCGTAATACTATCCAATGGTGCCTGCAAAATTACATGATAAACGGTTGAGAATTGACGTCTGAATTGACGTCTAAATGAATATATATATTGAAATACTCAAGCAAATTTACCACTAATCTCACTAATAACTTCTGAAGTTCTTGCTCAAACTTTACATAATTTTCAGGGCGGTCGCTGAAATAACATCCAATGGTGCCTGCAAAATTACATGGAAGATGATTGAGAATTGACGTCTGAATTGACGTCTAAATGAATAACTTTTGAAATACTCAATCAAATTTCACACTAATCTCATTAATAACTTTTGAAGTATTCTCTCAAACTTTACAGAATTTACAGGGCAGTCGTCGTAATACCATCCGATGGTGCCTGCAAAATTACATGGTAAACGGTTGAGAATTGACGTCTGAATTGACGTCTAAATAAATAAATTTTGAAATACTCAAGCAAATTTACCACTAATCTCACTAATAACTTTAGAAGTACTCGCTCAAACTTTACAGAATTTACAGGGCAGTCGCTGAAATAACATCCAATGGTGCCTGCAAAATTACATGGAAGACGATTGAGAATTGACGTCTGAATTGACGTCTAAATGAATAACTTTTGAAATACTCAATCAAATTTCACACTAATCCCATTTATAACATTTGAAGTATTCGTTCAAACTCTACAGAATTTACAGGGCAGTCGCCCTAATACCATCCTATGGTGCCTGCAAAATTATATAGGAGACGGTTGAGAATTGACGTCTGAATTGACGTCTAAATGAATAACTTTTAAAATACTCAATCAAATTTCACACTAATCTCATTAATAACTTTTGAAGTATTCTCTCAAACTTTACAGAATTTACAGGGCAGTCGTTGTAATACCATCCGATGGTGCCTGCAAAATTACATGGTAAACGGTTTAGAATTGACGTTTGAATTGACGTCTAAATGAATAAATTTGGAAATACTCAAGCAAATTTACCACTAATCTCACTAATAACTTCAAAAGTACTCGCTCAAACTTTACAGAATTTACAAGGCAGTCGCTGAAATAACATCCAATGGTGCCTGCAAAAATTACATGGAAGACGATTGAGAATTGACGTCTGAATTGACGTCTAAATGAATAACTTTTGAAATACTCAATCAAATTACACACTAATCCCATTTATAACATTTGAAATATTCGTTCAAACTCTACAGAATTTACAGGGCAGTCGCCCTAATACCATCCTATGGTGCCTGCAAAATTATATAGAAGACGGTTGAGAATTGACGTCTGAATTGGCGTGTGAATGAATAACTGTTGAAATACTCAATCAAATTTCACACTAATCTCATTATTAACTTTTGAGGTATTTTCGCAAACTTTACAGAATTTACAGGGCAGTCGTCGTAATACCATCCGATGGTGTCTACAAAATTACATGGTAAA
This sequence comes from Flabesymbios commensalis, assembly GCA_964017125.1. NCBI lineage: Eukaryota > Metazoa > Annelida > Polychaeta > Terebellida > Flabelligeridae > Flabesymbios > Flabesymbios commensalis. Next base: position 92,180 of record CAXHKU010000729.1, on the reverse strand, counting down.
CGGTTTAGAATTGACGTCTCAATTGACGTCTAAATGAATAAATTTTGAAATACTCAAGCAAATTTACCACTAATCTCACTAATAACTTTAGAAGTACTCGCTCAAACTTTACCAACTTCTCAGGGCAGTCGCCGCTATAGTTGCAGGTGGTGCCTGCAAAATTACATGAAAATCGGTTGAGAATTGACTGAGATATCAGCGAAAAACGGGTAAAAATGATGACAAAAATGCCCAGAGATCAGTGAAAACGCATTGTAGACAGTGGGTTTGTGGCCATTGTGACTGTCTTGGCATTTCTGTCATTTTTCGTTTTACGACTCTTGACGTCAGAATCAGACGTCAAAAGTCATCAAACAGTGCAAATAGGGTATTTTACATCTCCCTCAATAAGGGGTATATCAGAAAAGCAATCTTTTCTCGTTTATTTTCAGCTAGGTATCATAACTTAAAAAAAAAAACGATATTTGGCCTATGTCGCTGTAGTGTTGATAATTACTCTCTCAATCCTGGCGACCTGCCTTGTCAGTTCTAACTGCTCAGTCACACATGTAAATGAAATGAAATGAATCGGGCTTTAGGCCACCTTTGTGCACATATAGGCTAAACTGGGCCAGGAGAACCTCCTGAGGATGGTGAGATGATTGAGATGACACTGTCCTCCAGACACAGGATTCGAAATTCGAGACCTGGCGGTCTGAGGCCGAGCACGCTACCTCTCGGTCACGGAGGCTCCCCACAATACTAACTTTCACACGTGGATGGGGAAGAAACAATTTTGTTTCTTTCAAACCGCCGAGACCGGGAACCGAACCCCGGACTCTGGCGTGAAAGGCAGCGGTTCTAACCACTACCCTAGGGCCCCCGCCCAGTCACACATGTACGATGGGGGGCACTTCCTCAGTGCTGTTTCAATGACGGCCCGCATTTTCAGCGCTCTGGCGACGTGGAAACAGTGTTGTTTCAGTGCATCACATTAATAACTTTTGGAATACTCGATCAAACCTCACCAAATTTTCAGGGCAGTCGCCGCAATGGCTGCGAATGGTGTGTGCAAAATTACATTTAAAACAGTTGAGAATTGACTGAGATATCAACGAAAAACGCTCCGCCGCGTTGTCACAACGTTGGCTCAGTGATTTGCATTAATAACTTTAAAGGTACTCAATCGAACTCCGCCAAATTTATTGGGCAGTTGCCGTAGTTTCAGCCGATGGTGCCTGCAAAATTACATAAAAAACTGTTGAGAATTGACGTCTGAATTGACATCTAAATGAATATATATATTGAAATACTCAAACAAATTTCAAACTAATCTCATTAATAACTTTTGAAGTACTCGCTCAAACTTTACATAATTTATAGGACAGTGGCCATAATACCATTCGATGGTGCCTGCAAAATTACATAGAAGACGGTTGAGAATTGACGTCTGAATTGACGTCTAAATGAATAACTTTTAAAATACTCATTCAAATTTCACACTAATCTCATTAATAACTTTTGAAGTATTCTCTCAAACTTTACAGAATTTACAGGGCAGTCGTCGTAATACCATCCGATGGTGTCTACAAAATTACATGGTAAACGGTTTAGAATTGACGTCTCAATTGACGTCTAAATGAATAAATTTTGAAATACTCAAGCAAATTTACCACTAATCTCACTAATAACTTTAGAAGTACTCGCTCAAACTTTACCAACTTTTCAGGGCAGTCGCCGCTATAGTTGCAGGTGGTGCCTGCAAAATTACATGAAAATCGGTTGAGAATTGACTGAGATATCAGCGAAAAACGGGTAAAAATGATGACAAAAATGCCCAGAGATCAGTGAAAACGCATTGTAGACAGTGGGTTTGTGGCCATTGTGACTGTCTTGGCATTTCTGTCATTTTTCGTTTTACGACTCTTGACGTCAGAATCAGACGTCAAAAGTCATCAAACAGTGCAAATAGGGTATTTTACATCTCCCTCAATAAGGGGTATATCGGAAAAGCAATCTTTTCTCGTTTATTTTCAGCTAGGTATCATAACTTAAAAAAAAAAAACGATATTTGGCCTATGTCGCTGTAGTGTTGATAATTACTCTCTCAATCCTGGCGACCTGCCTTGTCAGTTCTAACTGCTCAGTCACACATGTAAATGAAGTGAAATGAATCGGGCTTTAGGCCACCTTTGTGCACATATAGGCTAAACTGGGCCAGGAGAACCTCCTGAGGATGGTGAGATGATTGAGATGACACTGTCCTCTAGACACAGGATTCGAAATTCGAGACCTGGCGGTCTGAGGCCGAGCACGCTACCTCTCGGTCACGGAGGCTCCCCACAATACTAACCTTCACACGTGGATGGGGAAGAAACAATTTTGTTTCTTTCAAACCGCCGAGACCGGGAACCGAACCCCGGACTCTGGCGTGAAAGGCAGCGGTTCTAACCACTACCCTAGGGCCCCCGCCCAGTCACACATGTACGATGGGGGGCACTTCCTCAGTGCTGTTTCAATGACGGCCCGCATTTTCAGCGCTCTGGCGACGTGGAAACAGTGTTGTTTCAGTGCATCACATTAATAACTTTTGGAATACTCGATCAAACCTCACCAAATTTTCAGGGCAGTCGCCGCAATGGCTGCGAATGGTGTGTGCAAAATTACATTTAAAACAGTTGAGAATTGACTGAGATATCAACGAAAAACGCTCCGCCGCGTTGTCACAACGTTGGCTCAGTGATTTGCATTAATAACTTTAAAGGTACTCAATCGAACTCCGCCAAATTTATTGGGCAGTTGCCGTAGTTTCAGCCGATGGTGCCTGCAAAATTACATAAAAAACTGTTGAGAATTGACGTCTGAATTGACATCTAAATGAATATATATATTGAAATACTCAAACAAATTTCAAACTAATCTCATTAATAACTTTTGAAGTACTCGCTCAAACTTTACATAATTTATAGGACAGTGGCCATAATACCATTCGATGGTGCCTGCAAAATTACATAGAAGACGGTTGAGAATTGACGTCTGAATTGACGTCTAAATGAATAACTTTTAAAATACTCATTCAAATTTCACACTAATCTCATTAATAACTTTTGAAGTATTCTCTCAAACTTTACAGAATTTACAGGGCAGTCGTCGTAATACCATCCGATGGTGTCTACAAAATTACATGGTAAACGGTTTAGAATTGACGTCTCAATTGACGTCTAAATGAATAAATTTTGAAATACTCAAGCAAATTTACCACTAATCTCACTAATAACTTTAGAAGTACTCGCTCAAACTTTACCAACTTTTCAGGGCAGTCGCCGCTATAGTTGCAGGTGGTGCCTGCAAAATTACATGAAAATCGGTTGAGAATTGACTGAGATATCAGCGAAAAACGGGTAAAAATGATGACAAAAATGCCCAGAGATCAGTGAAAACGCATTGTAGACAGTGGGTTTGTGGCCATTGTGACTGTCTTGGCATTTCTGTCATTTTTCGTTTTACGACTCTTGACGTCAGAATCAGACGTCAAAAGTCATCAAACAGTGCAAATAGGGTATTTTACATCTCCCTCAATAAGGGGTATATCGGAAAAGCAATCTTTTCTCGTTTATTTTCAGCTAGGTATCATAACTTAAAAAAAAAAAACGATATTTGGCCTATGTCGCTGTAGTGTTGATAATTACTCTCTCAATCCTGGCGACCTGCCTTGTCAGTTCTAACTGCTCAGTCACACATGTAAATGAAATGAAATGAATCGGGCTTTAGGCCACCTTTGTGCACATATAGGCTAAACTGGGCCAGGAGAACCTCCTGAGGATGGTGAGATGATTGAGATGACACTGTCCTCCAGACACAGGATTCGAAATTCGAGACCTGGCGGTCTGAGGCCGAGCACGCTACCTCTCGGTCACGGAGGCTCCCCACAATACTAACTTTCACACGTGGATGGGGAAGAAACAATTTTGTTTCTTTCAAACCGCCGAGACCGGGAACCGAACCCCGGACTCTGGCGTGAAAGGCAGCGGTTCTAACCACTACCCTAGGGCCCCCGCCCAGTCACACATGTACGATGGGGGGCACTTCCTCAGTGCTGTTTCAATGACGGCCCGCATTTTCAGCGCTCTGGCGACGTGGAAACAGTGTTGTTTCAGTGCATCACATTAATAACTTTTGGAATACTCGATCAAACCTCACCAAATTTTCAGGGCAGTCGCCGCAATGGCTGCGAATGGTGTGTGCAAAATTACATTTAAAACAGTTGAGAATTGACTGAGATATCAACGAAAAACGCTCCGCCGCGTTGTCACAACGTTGGCTCAGTGATTTGCATTAATAACTTTTGAAGTACTCAATCAAACTCCGCCAAATTTATTGGGCAGTTGCCGTAGTTTCAGCCGATGGTGCCTGCAAAATTACATAAAAAACTGTTGAGAATTGACGTCTGAATTGACATCTAAATGAATATATATATTGAAATACTCAAACAAATTTCAAACTAATCTCATTAATAACTTTTGAAGTACTCGCTCAAACTTTACATAATTTATAGGACAGTGGCCATAATACCATTCGATGGTGCCTGCAAAATTACATAGAAGACGGTTGAGAATTGACGTCTGAATTGACGTCTAAATGAATAACTTTTAAAATACTCATTCAAATTTCACACTAATCTCATTAATAACTTTTGAAGTATTCTCTCAAACTTTACAGAATTTACAGGGCAGTCGTCGTAATACCATCCGATGGTGCCTGCAAAATTACATGGTAAACGGTTGAGAATTGACGTCTGAATTGACGTCTAAATGAATAAATTTTGAAATACTCAAGCAAATTTACCACTAATCTCACTAATAACTTTAAAAGTACTCTCTCAAACTCTACAGAATTTACAGGGCAGTCGCCCTAGTACCATCCGATGGTGCCTGCAAAATTATATAGACGACGGTTGAGAATTGACGTCTGAATTGACGTCTAAATGAATAACTTTTAAAATACTCAAGCAAATTTCACACTAATCTCATTAATAACTTTTGAAGTATTCTCTCAAACTTTACAGAATTTACAGGGCAGTCGTCGTAATACCATCCGATGGTGCCTGCAAAATTACATGGTAAACGGTTATGAATTAACGTCTGAATTGACGTCTAAATGAATAATTTTTGAAATACTCAAGCAAAATTACCACTAATCTCACTAATAACTTCAAAAGTACTCTCTCAAACTCTACAGAATTTACAGGGCAGTCGCCCTAGTACCATCCGATGGTGCCTGCAAAATTATATAGACGACGGTTGAGAATTGACGTCTGAATTGACGTCTAAATGAATAACTTTTAAAATACTCAAGCAAATTTCACACTAATCTCATTAATAACTTTTAAAGTATTCTCTCAAACTTTACAGAATTTACAGGGCAGTCGTCGTAATACCATCCGATGGTGTCTACAAAATTACATGGTAAACGGTTTAGAATTGACGTCTCAATTGACGTCTAAATGAATAAATTTTGAAATACTCAAGCAAATTTACCACTAATCTCACTAATAACTTTAGAAGTACTCGCTCAAACTTTACCAACTTTTCAGGGCAGTCGCCGCTATTGTTGCAGGTGGTGCCTGCAAAATTACATGAAAATCGGTTGAGAATTGACTGAGATATCAGCGAAAAACGGGTAAAAATGATGACAAAAATGCCCAGAGATCAGTGAAAACGCATTGTAGACAGTGGGTTTGTGGCCATTGTGACTGTCTTGGCATTTCTGTCATTTTTCGTTTGACGACTCTTGACGTCAGAATCAGACGTCAAAAGTCATCAAACAGTGCAAATAGGGTATTTTACATCTCCCTCAATAAGGGGTATATCGGAAAAGCAATTTTTTCTCGTTTATTTTCAGCTAGGTATAATAACTTTAAAAAAAAAAAAAAAAAAACGATATTGGGCCTATGTCGCTGTAGTGTTGATAATTACTCTCTCAATCCTGGCGACCTGCCTTGTCAGTTCTAACTGCTCAGTCACACATGTACGATGGGGGGCACTTCCTCAGTGCTGTTTCAATGACGGCCCGCATTTTCAGCGCTCTGGAGACGTGGAAACAGTGTTGTTTCAGAGCATCACATTAATAACTTTCAGAATACTCGAACAAACCTCACCAAATTTTCAGGGCAGTCGCCGCAATGGCTGCGAATGGTGTGTGCAAAATTACATTTAAAACGGTTGAGAATTGACTGAGATATCAACGAAAAACGCTCCGCCGACGTTGTCACAACGTTGGCTCAGTGCTTTGCATTAATAACTTTTGAAATACTCAATCAAACTCCGCCAAATTTGTTGGGCAGTTGCCGTAGTTTCAGCCGATGGTGCCTGCAAAATTACATAAAAAACTGTTGAGAATTGACGTCTGAATTGACGTCTAAGTGAATATATATATTAAAATACTCAAACAAATTTCACACTAATCTCATTAATAACTTTTGAAGTACTTTCACAAACTTTACAAAATTCACAGGGCAGTCGCCATAATACCATCCAATGGTGCCTGCAAAATTACATGATAAACGGTTGAGAATTGACATCTGAATTGACGTCTAAATGAATATATATATTGAAATACTCAAGCAAATTTACCACTAATCTCACTAATAACTTCAAAAGTACTCGCTCAAACTTCACAGAATTTACAGGGCAGTCGCTGAAATAACATCCAATGGTGCCTGCAAAAATTACATGGAAGACGATTGAGAATTGACGTCTGAATTGACGTCTAAATGAATAACTTTTGAAATACTCAATCAAATTTCACACTAATCCCATTTATAACATTTGAAGTATTCGTTCAAACTACAGAATTCACAGGGCAGTCGCCCTAGTACCATCCGATGGTGCCTGCAAAATTATATAGACGACGGTTGAGAATTGACGTCTGAATTGACGTCTAAATGAATAACTTTTAAATTACTCAATCAAATTTCACACTAATCTCATTAATAACTTTTGAAGTATTCTCTCAAACTTTACAGAATTTACAGGGCAGTCGTCGTAATACCATCCGATGGTGCCTGCAAAATTACATGGTAAACGGTTATGAATTAACGTCTGAATTGACGTCTAAATGAATAATTTTTGAAATACTCAAGCAAATTTACCACTAATCTCACTAATAACTTCAAAAGTACTCTCTCAAACTCTACAGAATTTACAGGGCAGTCGCCCTAGTACCATCCGATGGTGCCTGCAAAATTATATAGACGACGGTTGAGAATTGACGTCTGAATTGACGTCTAAATGAATAACTTTTAAAATACTCAAGCAAATTTCACACTAATCTCATTAATAACTTTTGAAGTATTCTCTCAAACTTTACAGAATTTACAGGGCAGTCGTCGTAATACCATCCGATGGTGCCTGCAAAATTACATGGTAAACGGTTGAGAATTGACGTCTCAATTGACGTCTAAATGAATAAATTTTGAAATACTCAAGCAAATTTACCACTAATCTCACTAATAACTTTAGAAGTACTCGCTCAAACTTTACCAACTTTTCAGGGCAGTCGCCGCTATAGTTGCAGGTGGTGCCTGCAAAATTACATGAAAATCGGTTGAGAATTGACTGAGATATCAGCGAAAGACGGGTAAAAATGATGACAAAAATGCCCAGAGATCAGTGAAAACGCATTGTAGACAGTGGGTTTGTGGCCATTGTGACTGTCTTGGCAATTCTGTCATTTTTCGTTTGACGACTCTTGACGTCAGAATCAGACGTCAAAAGTCATCAAACAGTGCAAATAGGGTATTTTACATCTCCCTCAATAAGGGGTATATCGGAAAAGCAATTTTTTCTCGTTTATTTTCAGCTAGGTATAATAACTTAAAAAAAAAAAAAAAAAAAAACGATATTGGGCCTATGTCGCTGTAGTGTTGATAATTACTCTCTCAATCCTGGCGACCTGCCTTGTCAGTTCTAACTGCTCAGTCACACATGTACGATGGGGGGCACTTCCTCAGTGCTGTTTCAATGACGGCCCGCATTTTCAGCGCTCTGGAGACGTGGAAACAGTGTTGTTTCAGAGCATCACATTAATAACTTTCAGAATACTCGAACAAACCTCACCAAATTTTCAGGGCAGTCGCCGCAATGGCTGCGAATGGTGTGTGCAAAATTACATTTAAAACGGTTGAGAATTGACTGAGATATCAACGAAAAACGCTCCGCCGACGTTGTCACAACGTTGGCTCAGTGCTTTGCATTAATAACTTTTGAAATACTCAATCAAACTCCGCCAAATTTGTTGGGCAGTTGCCGTAGTTTCAGCCGATGGTGCCTGCAAAATTACATAAAAAACTGTTGAGAATTGACGTCTGAATTGACGTCTAAATGAATATATATATTAAAATACTCAAACAAATTTCACACTAATCTCATTAATAACTTTTGAAGTACTTTCACAAACTTTACAAAATTCACAGGGCAGTCGCCATAATACCATCCAATGGTGCCTGCAAAATTACATGATAAACGGTTGAGAATTGACATCTGAATTGACGTCTAAATGAATATATATATTGAAATACTCAAGCAAATTTACCACTAATCTCACTAATAACTTCAAAAGTACTCGCTCAAACTTCACAGAATTTACAGGGCAGTCGCTGAAATAACATCCAATGGTGCCTGCAAAAATTACATGGAAGACGATTGAGAATTGACGTCTGAATTGACGTCTAAATGAATAACTTTTGAAATACTCAATCAAATTTCACACTAATCCCATTTATAACATTTGAAGTATTCGTTCAAACTACAGAATTCACAGGGCAGTCGCCCTAGTACCATCCGATGGTGCCTGCAAAATTATATAGACGACGGTTGAGAATTGACGTCTGAATTGACGTCTAAATGAATAACTTTTAAATTACTCAATCAAATTTCACACTAATCTCATTAATAACTTTTGAAGTATTCTCTCAAACTTTACAGAATTTACAGGGCAGTCGTCGTAATACCATCCGATGGTGCCTGCAAAATTACATGGTAAACGGTTATGAATTAACGTCTGAATTGACGTCTAAATGAATAATTTTTGAAATACTCAAGCAAATTTACCACTAATCTCACTAATAACTTCAAAAGTACTCTCTCAAACTCTACAGAATTTACAGGGCAGTCGCCCTAGTACCATCCGATGGTGCCTGCAAAATTATATAGACGACGGTTGAGAATTGACGTCTGAATTGACGTCTAAATGAATAACTTTTAAAATACTCAAGCAAATTTCACACTAATCTCATTAATAACTTTTGAAGTATTCTCTCAAACTTTACAGAATTTACAGGGCAGTCGTCGTAATACCATCCGATGGTGCCTGCAAAATTACATGGTAAACGGTTGAGAATTGACGTCTGAATTGACGTCTAAATGAATAAATTTTGAAATACTCAAGCAAATTTACCATTAATCTCACTAATAACTTCAAAAGAATTTACAGAATTTACAGGGCAGTCGCTGAAATAACATCCAATGGTGCCTGCAAAAATTACATGGAAGACGATTGAGAATTGACGTCTGAATTGACGTCTAAATGAATAACTTTTGAAATACTCAATCAAATTCACACTAATCCCATTTATAACATTTGAAATATTCATTCAAACTCTACAGAATTTACAGGGCAGTCGCCCTAATACCATCCTATTGAAAAGTTCTAGGCCCTTTAATATAAAGATCTTGGCCCTTTTACCAATACGTTCTGGGCTTGTCCAGGTCCCCCAACTCGTGGGTAGGCTGCGTTGGGTGAGAGAATAAAACAACACTCTTTTCTGGATCAAAAATGAAAACTGAAATTTTATTGTGGTTTCGTACATTATATAGTATCGGTATATCCGGCCTACTATCGGGCCAGCTGCGCGTAACATAATTCGCCATAATTTACGGCTGGTAAAACATAATGTCATTTAGTGTAATGTCGTAGGGTCGGTAAACATACTCATATATTTCCTTGATTATGCTGTGGATTTATTACACATGCCACTCAGGCCGGGCTTTGTTACAACGACTCAATAATCTCCATTTTCCTTTTTATAAGTTTGGCATTTCTTTAGATCCACTATGTCGTTCACAGTAAATATATAGTCTGATATAACATCGTATATATATTATATATATTTATACCTTTCTATATAATAGTTACTACTTCCCGTAGGCTAGGTGTTCTTATTAATATGGTTACCAAATATCATATTGTTCTCTCTACTTAACCAGTCCGGAGAGGGTTTGTTTTTGACCCTCGTATAATTCAGATAAATTTTGTTATGTAAGCTTCTTAACAGTCATTGCGTACCCGTGATATACTTTAACACCTAGAGTTAACACCTAGCGTACGGAAGTGTGGCAAACCGATTACTCAGTCCATTATTAATATAAGCTGCGGCTAATAGTTGTCTGCCTGGGGAGTAATAACACTCACGGCCTGTGCCCAGCTTATCCGCGGTCTGGCCTGTCTTTAAACCAATTAGTCCTTTATATAGATATTTATTAAAACCGTTACAACCAGACTAAACCTATTTGGAGGACGAATATATTTTTCACGCCTGGCACTTATGCCGTCAGTACGGGATACCCCACTAGAAACGGGACATCCAGATATCCTGACACGCAGTATCAGTGCATGGTGCGCGTGTCGCAGAAACCAGCCGAAACAATCAACCCTTCTTTCCCAGGGCTTACCATGCTGTAATTTTCATTTATATTAGATCGGAATATTTTACATTCGCCCCCCTCTAACGTGAAAAGGTGTATGTAAGTGTATACCCTTAGATACACCTTTTTACCATAAATTCATCTCTATGACTAAAATATTTATGTTATCAAGCTTAACCACAAAAGTCACTTTACATTTCAACAACTTATTCAAATTGCATAATTATGCTTGCATCGTATCGATACCTGTGCAGGTTAACATTGCATTGTCCCATGTATGTAAACTTTAAACAACGTGTACAATAATCTTTTAAGCACTCTCAGTTAGAGGACTCAGCAGTTCCCCCTGGAGATGGAGAGGCAGGCTGAGTGAGGGCCACCCATGTGGGCCCTAATGATTGCAGCTCAGACGCTGTCTCCGCATCTCGCGACTTTGGGATTGTGTCAGTTTTCTTGCACCATCGAGTATTCCCCCATTTTCTCAATATGAATATTGTCACCCCCACTGAAAATGTAATGCTGACCCCGGCCGTAATCCACCCAGAATGGTAGGGATGATCAGGCCCTGTATTCCATCCTGGATGACTTACTTTTGGGGGTAGCTTCAGTTTTTGGATAGTTAGGTCCGTTATTGCAGGTAGGTGTTTCCATTCTGGGCGTTCCAGTTGCTGTCTCACCAACTCGTCCGGAAGAAGCTGAGGTAAATTTAGTGTATCTACAGAAAGAAAGGGATTTACATATTTTAATGTTGAATTATAACGGACTGTACCTGAGAGAAGCCATTCTTTGCCCCGTACCTGACAAGTAGCAGCTGCGCGCAAAGTGTATATTCCCAGCGGGAGATAATTGGCTCTCTCTGGTTTCTTTGGACAGTGAACACTGTACGTCTCCCCAAAACTGAGGAGCACGAAGATAGTGGGTGTAACTTCTTTTACTGTCCCAATTGGGGCATCCACTCTGGTAACCGTTACAGCACAACTTTGATAATGATTCGAGTCACCGTTCAGAATACTGCGTGCACACAGTAATCGTCCTGCTCCATAGATTGGCCCAGTTCTGCATATACCTGGCTGATTTCCGATGCAGGTGTGAGGTTCGAAAATACCTCCGTGACGTGTGTCTATCGCCACTGCTGATGGTACCTGTATCTGAAGTGTGTAGTCAGAAGTATTGCGGGGGACTGGCCAACTAGAGATCCGGTACCTCAGGTATTCTGTTTCATCCACTAAAGGTAATTCTGCCTTGAAAACTAATTTGTTCTGATCCTCCCACATAGGGTGGATTTGGATATGTTCATAGTACCACTCACTACGTGGTCCAAAATGTCCCAATTCACGGCTGCTTTCCAGGATCTGTACCAGATCCTGTAGTGGGAGAATTTCCTCTGTGAGCCAGCCAAGTTCAAGGGATGCTCGTTGCCGCTGATATCGATCGCATTGGCGCTGCCAAAGGTACTGTACACTCCCTAAGGCGGCCAATATGCGATCGACTCGCGCATCATCCTGCAATTCTGTGATTCTTCCATTGTTTCCACTGGCTATTTTCCCCAGTCTCGTGGTTTCTGTGTACAGCTTACCCATATAATGTTCCATGTCACGAATGTGCTGCATGTTTCGCCTCACTTCACTATGTGTTTGATTTACAACCGTTATCAAATCATTCGTGGTGTGCACAATTTGAGATTCCAATTTCATGGCTGAATTTATGTGTCGCTCGCATTCTTCAACTTCACTTTGTGTAGCTGTACCAAAAAGCTTAGAACTTATCTCACCTACAATGTTCAATAACCCTCTCCTTCTCCGGACTCTGGGTGCAGAATGTGAAGAGGTCAGAGCATCTTCCATATCTGTTATATGTTGATCCCAAATCATGCGTGTTGTGTTTGACGGTGGACGATGGTGATATAAAAGTTCCAATACATGTCTAAAATTTGTCAATTTTTCAGAAATACCTTGCGGTTGAGTGGGTGATTCAATTATCACTAGTACGGTCCAAGTGGCCACCTGGGCCCGTATGTCTTCCGGTGTAGAAATCAATAATCCATCTTGGAGTGGGTGCGGCTCATTTTCATGCAGATGCGCGAGCGTAGGAGACATTTTTAGGCTCCAGCCATAGTAAAGTAGGATACCAGTGCAATAGCCTCGCATTTTCCTTTCTTAATAATCTGTGGGCTGGGAGGAGAAAAAGCTTGGCGTTTCACTGGCCCAGCTGTGTCTGCAATAGTTTCAGCTGGCTGACGTCGTACGACCCAGCGGTTCCTTCGGCGGCTTAATCGGACTGGGGATACTGCAGGCTCAGCAATCAGAGAAGGTTGGTTGTTGTCCTGCGACTTCAGTGCCCAGTGCGGTCCTTGCTTTATAAATCTGGTTCTGAGTCCCTGCGGCGAAGTAAAATGGGGGGTTGAAAGTGATTGGTTCACGCCCTCCTGACTTGTTTGTGCAACCGGTTCCTGGGTCTCCATGGGCTCGAGGGAGGGGCTCCGTTCACTTCGAAGGCCCTCCTCTGGAACCATTGGCTCAGGTTCATCTGACTGTGCAGCTTCTGGGCGTGTCGGTGGTGGAGTAGGAGGGGGTGTCCTGCTGATTGGCGGTTGAATGTTGGTCTGAAGGGGAGGTGCCACAGCCGGTTGGTCGGCCAGGGGATCATGCGTGGTGACTGACCTGTCTATTGGTGCCGGAATAGCTGCGCGACGGCGCTGATCTCGTACTGGGCGTGGATTGATATCCTCCCATGCCATGTCAGGGTCGACTATTCGCACCTTCTCCCTATTTAGCACTTTTGTTTTACTTGTCTGTTGTTGGCGGATCCACACTACGGGTCCCCGCACTCTAGTGACCTCCCACATAGGGTCCCAACGACTTGTAAGAGTTACTCTTTCTTCTGCTTTCACTACCACTGTGTCACCTACTTTTACATCATCACAATTAGCCCGCCGTGCCAGTCTCTCCCTATTGTACCTCCGACTGTCTGTCGTAGCTTGCCTGGCCACTTTTAGTGCTGTAGCCAGATCATCTAGTCTATTTCCAAAATAATTGTCTCTTTTTACAGTTAGCAATCTGGTCAGGGGCAGCCGACCACGACGTCCATAGAGTAGAAAGAAGGGGGTGTAGCCAGTTACCGAACTCACACTGTTACGGTAGGCGGCCAGACAGTCACCGAGTTTATTTTCCCAATTTGGGGTATAATTATTGACAGTTTTTGCTAACATTTCTTTCAAAGTACGATTAAATCGTTCTACTCGCCCATTGGACTGTGGATGTACAGGGGATGTGCGGTGGTGAATAACTCCTAATTTCTTTAGATAATCCACCCAAGCTTTGGCGCAAAATTCTTGGCCATTGTCAGTGATTAGGAGCTCTGGAACTCCGTGTCGTGGTACAAACTGAGTGGCCCATGCATTCCAGACACTTGCATTTGATTTATTTGGAAGGGGAAATGCTTCAACCCAACCAGTGCAGTGGTCGATAATTGTTAGAACGTATTTATTGCCAGAGAGGGAGGGGACGAATGGTCCAATTAAATCGGCCCCTACTATTTGCATAGGGTATTGTGCGAGAGGCATTTCCCCCATAGGTACATGGTCTGATCGACGTTGGTGCACCTGGCATACAGGGCACAATCTCAATCGCTCCCGGATTGTCTTTCTCATGCTAGGCCACACATATGCTTCTCGCAGACGATCTAGAGTTTTTTCAGTAGCCATATGTCCAACTTCTTTGTGAGCGCGATCAATGACAGTATTCTGATGGGCTGAGGGAAGGACTAATCGGGGGTAGTCAGCTGAGTAGGGGGTAGGTTTTCTCACACTATATAAGGCATTGTTTATCAAGATATAACTGTTTTCCTCATCATCATTATCGGCCCGTTTACGTAATTCAGCAAACTCCTGTTCTTGATCTCTAACTATGATAGTCATATCGAATCCATCCTGAAAGAGGGGCAGATGCTCCTCAATTCTCTGATCTGGTATGGCTGCAGGGTCCACCCATTGGTCACAATCAAAAGTTGCTATTTCCCTTTGTGGTGGTATCCGAGATAACATATCTGCACGAATATTGTTTTTGCCAGCCCGATATTTAATTTGAGCTCCATATTCAGCTAATAGCACACCCCATCGCTGTATTTTTGTATTTTGCATGTCCTTTGTGAAGAGGGAGGTGAGGGGTTTGTGGTCTGTGAATACAGTGAATTTTGCCCCATATAGGTAGGGTCGTAACTTGTTAATGGCATAGACTACAGCGAAGGCTTCTTTTTCAATAGTGGCCCATTTTCGTTGGGTCGTGGATAGAGAATGAGAAATGTATTGTATCACCCTCTCAACTCCTTTTTCATCTTCTTGGACCAAGATTGCCCCAACAGCATATTCACAAGCATCAGTGTAAAGTTTATAGGGGTGGTTAATTTTGGGTGCAGCCATCACACTAGAAGAGGTTAAGAGTCCTTTTAATTGTTCAAAAGCATTTTGTTGTGGTGTGCCCCATTGGAAGTGGGCATGTTTGCGTTTAAGTGTTTCTAGGGGTTCAGCCACTGCGGCATAATTAGACATACACTGCCGATAGAAACCTGTCATACCTAAAAATGATCTTACCCCTTTGATGTCAGTGGGTGGCGCCAAATTTTGTATGGCTTGTATTTTTTCCGGGTCTGCTGCAATTCCATCCTTATTCACAATATATCCTAATAGCTTCACACTGGGTAGTCCGAAAGAACACTTTGTTGGTTTTAACCGTAGACCGGCTTTTCGTAAACAGTCAAAAACCAGTTGAATATGGGCTAGATGATCATCCATATTTTCACTGTAGATAACAATATCGTCAATGTAGACCATCACACACTTTCCAATCAAGCTAGCCAGTACTTTATCCATTGTACGCTGAAACACACTAGGCGCATTGGTAAGGCCAAATGGCATCCTCAGAAACTCATAGTGGCCCATATGACATCGAAAAGCGGTTTTTGCTATTGACTCTTCCTCCATTGGCAGCTGCCAGTACCCGGCCTTTAAATCCAAAGTGCTGAAGATGGTGCTGCCCCCTATCTGGTCGAAAATGTCTTGAATCTGTGGGAGTGGATATTGGTCTCGCACTGTTACACTATTAAGTTTTCTATAGTCCACACAAAATCTCGTTGTCCCATCCTTCTTTGGAACTAGAGTGACAGGGCTAGCGTAGGGAGATGAGCTTGGCCGAATCACCCCCTCAGCCAACATGTCGGCCACTGCTTCTTCCACGAGCTTCCTCTTCACCAGTGGAGTACGGTATGCAGGCAAACTGATGGGTGGCCCAGTGGTTTTAATTGTCATGGGGACTATGGAACAGCATCCATTATGCTCACCTTTAGCTGAGAAAATGTCAGAATTTCTTTGTACTATTTTATTCACTGCTTGGCTTCCTGTTTCTGGCAAAAGTGGCCCGATACTGTCCACATAGAGCCCTCCTATGCGATGAAGAGGCCACACTTTGTTATGCCAGAAAAGTTCATCATCTCGAAAATTTATAATTCCTTGTCCTTTCCGCAGGTTATCTGCACCTAGGATCATTTCGTGGTCCATTTTTCCAACCACAGCAACTTTTACCACTGTTCTGGTATTGTCAATTTTAATCTGAGTGACTCCTTTCACGTCAATGGACTGGCCAGATATGCCACACAATGGCGGTCCTGGCTTCAGGTAAAGGCTGCGGTGGCGTTTATTTGCTAATTCTTGAAATATGTCCAGTCGTAGGAGAGAGCATGTCGCCCCTGTGTCAACCAGCGCAGTCACTTTTACTCCTTGGATCGAAAATGTGACTGCGGGGCGATAAATCAGCTCTCCTACGACCTCCACCCGTTTCCCTGGTTCGTAGGCCTGCGCTGAGGGCACTCACGGCGCATATGGCCAGGAGCAAGGCAATGGAGACAAATAGGTCGTCCATCTGGGGTCCATCTTGGCTCAGTTGTAGCAACGTTCCGAGGACGGCGGTTGGCGAACTGTGGAGCTGCGGCCACTGGTTTAGTCTTAGGATGGGCCATGGGCCGGCTCTGGAGTGCTATTTTCTCAAGTTTTGTTACAATTTGCTCTTGGCTTTTCAGTAATTTCTGGAATATATCAGGATTTACAGCACTTTGGCGAATGGGGAGTGGTGTCTTGGGTGTAATAGTACCAACCTCCATTGGTTCCTCTGTGCGGCTGAGTCGAGCATAACCATCTTTTCTGGCACTGTAGCTAGAAATCAGCTTTATAGCTTCCTCCAGCGTAGAAGGCGCCCCTTCTTCTACCAATTTTCTGGCCAATTCAGAACTGCGTAATCCTCGGGCATAGGCACGAATCAAGATCCTGTTCTGATCGTCATTCCTGTCTGCTGTGGGATATGCTGCATCAGCCACTTCCCGGAATCGTCGGTTATATCCAGCTTCCGGTTCATATGCGCTTTGGTTGGTTTTTTCCAACTCATCACGCAATGCACTTGCCTCATCAATATGCAGGAATGATGCAGATATATGTTCCTTTACAGCCTCCCATGGAACGTCGTCTCTGGCGGAGGAATGAGTGGTCATATACTCCGAGATGAACCTCTCTAGTTCATGCCTTAAAGGACCAGCAACTGTCCTTGAAGCCAAGCTGATGGTTTGCTTGGACGCCAGCAGTTTCCGTGCTAGTTCAATCTCTTTAATCCAGATTCGAACCGCCGACGGGTTACTGCCGTCACAGACGGTTGTCTGCTTTATCTGACCCTTTAGTCTTTCCGAGTTTGCAGCTTGTATTCTCACTTGTTTCTTCTCAACAATCCTTTGTGCTTCCATTTGGGCCAGGCCATCAGTGTATTTGTTAAATTGTGAGGCATCCATGATAAATGAATCTATGAAGTTGTTTTCTAAGTTTAGTAGCCAAAAAATGTATAACACTTATTTAAATTAATTTATAAAGTAGTTATTATCCTCTCACCCACGCTAAAGCCTTAATCCGCCAGCTAGCTCGCCACTGAAAAGTTCTAGGCCCTTTAATATAAAGATCTTGGCCCTTTTACCAATACGTTCTGGGCTTGTCCAGGTCCCCCAACTCGTGGGTAGGCTGCGTTGGGTGAGAGAATAAAACAACACTCTTTTCTGGATCAAAAATGAAAACTGAAATTTTATTGTGGTTTCGTACATTATATAGTATCGGTATATCCGGCCTACTATCGGGCCAGCTGCGCGTAACATAATTCGCCATAATTTACGGCTGGTAAAACATAATGTCATTTAGTGTAATGTCGTAGGGTCGGTAAACATACTCATATATTTCCTTGATTATGCTGTGGATTTATTACACATGCCACTCAGGCCGGGCTTTGTTACAACGACTCAATAATCTCCATTTTCCTTTTTATAAGTTTGGCATTTCTTTAGATCCACTATGTCGTTCACAGTAAATATATAGTCTGATATAACATCGTATATATATTATATATATTTATACCTTTCTATATAATAGTTACTACTTCCCGTAGGCTAGGTGTTCTTATTAATATGGTTACCAAATATCATATTGTTCTCTCTACTTAACCAGTCCGGAGAGGGTTTGTTTTTGACCCTCGTATAATTCAGATAAATTTTGTTATGTAAGCTTCTTAACAGTCATTGCGTACCCGTGATATACTTTAACACCTAGAGTTAACACCTAGCGTACGGAAGTGTGGCAAACCGATTACTCAGTCCATTATTAATATAAGCTGCGGCTAATAGTTGTCTGCCTGGGGAGTAATAACACTCACGGCCTGTGCCCAGCTTATCCGCGGTCTGGCCTGTCTTTAAACCAATTAGTCCTTTATATAGATATTTATTAAAACCGTTACAACCAGACTAAACCTATTTGGAGGACGAATATATTTTTCACGCCTGGCACTTATGCCGTCAGTACGGGATACCCCACTAGAAACGGGACATCCAGATATCCTGACACGCAGTATCAGTGCATGGTGCGCGTGTCGCAGAAACCAGCCGAAACAATCAACCCTTCTTTCCCAGGGCTTACCATGCTGTAATTTTCATTTATATTAGATCGGAATATTTTACACTATGGTGCCTGCAAAATTATATAGAAGACGGTTGAGAATTGACGTCTGAATTGACGTGTGAATGAATAACTGTTGAAATACTCAATCAAATTTCACACTAATCTCATTATTAACTTTTGAGGTATTTTCGCAAACTTTACAGAATTTACAGGGCAGTCGCCGTAATACCATCCGATGGTGCCTGCAAAATTACATGGTAAACGGTTTAGAATTGACGTCTGAATTGACGTCTAAATGAATAAATTTTGAAATACTCAAGCAAATTTACCACTAATCTCACTAATAACTTCAGAAGTACTTGTTCAAACTTTACTGACTTCTCAGGGCAGTCGCCGCTATAGTTGCAGGTGGTGCCTGCAAAATTACATGAAAATCGGTTGAGAATTGATTGAGATATCAGCGAAAAAAGGGTAAAAATGATGACAAAAATGCCCAGAGATCAGTGAAAACGCATTGTAGACAGTGGGTTTGTGGCCATTGTGACTGTCTTGGCATTTCTCTCATTTTTCGTTTGACGACTTTTGACGTCAGAAGCAGACGTCAAAAGTCATCAAATAGTGCAAATAGGGTATTTTACATCTCCCTCAATAAGGGGTATATCGGAAAAGCAATCTTTTCTCGTTTATTTTCAGCTAGGTATCATAACTTAAAAAAAAAAAAAAACGATATCGGGCCTATGTCGCTGTAGTGTTGATAATTACTCTCTCAATCCTGGCGACCTGCCTTGTCAGTTCTAACTGCTCAGTCACACATGTACGATGGGGGGCATTTCCTCAGTGCTGTTTCAATGACGGCCCGCATTTTCAGCGCTCTGGCGACGTGGAAACAGTGTTGTTTCAGTGCATCACATTAATAACTTTTGGAATACTCGATCAAACCTCACCAAATTTTCAGGGCAATGGCTGCGAATGGTGTATGCAAAATTACATGTAACACGGTTGAGAATTGACTGAAATATCAACGAAAAACGCTCCGCCGGCGTTGTCACGACGTAGGCTCAGTGCTTTGCATTAATAACTTTTGAAGTACTCAATCAAACTCCGCCAAATTTATTGGGCAGTTGCCGTAGTTTCAGCCGATGGTGCCTGCAAAATTACATAACAAACTGTTGAGAATTGACGTCTGAATTGACGTCTAAATGAATATATATATTGAAATACTCAAACAAATTTCAAACTAATCTTATTAATAACTTTTGAAGTACTCGCTCAAACTTTACAGAATTTATAGGACAGTGGCCATAATACCATTCGATGGTGCCTGCAAAATTACATGGAAGACGGTTGAGAATTGACGTCTGAATTGACGTCTAAATGAATAACTTTTGAAATACTCAATCACATTTCACACTGATCTCATTAATAACTTTTGAAGTACTCTCACAAACTTTACAAAATTTACAGGGCAGTCGCCGTAATAACATCCAATGGTGCCTGTAAAATTACATGATAAACGGTTGAGAATTGACATCTGAATTGACGTCTAAATGAATATATATATTGAAATACTCAAGCAAATTTACCACTAATCTCACTAATAACTTCAGAAGTACTCGCTCAAACTTTACAGAATTTACAGGGCAGTCGCTGAAATAACATCCAATGGTGCCTACAAAATTACATGGAAGACGATTGAGAATTGACGTCTGAAATGACGTCTAAATGAATAACTTTTGAAATACTCAATCAAATTTCACAGTAATCCCATTTATAACATTTGAAGTATTCGTTCAAACTCTACAAAATTGACAGGGCAGTCGCCCTAATACCATCCTATGGTGGCTGCAAAATTATATAGGAGACGGTTGAGAATTGACGTCTGAATTGACGTCTAAATGAATAACTTTTAAAATACTCATTCAAATGTCACACTAATCTCATTAATAACTTTCGAAGTATTCTCTCAAACTTTACAGAATTTACAGGGCAGTCGTCGTAATACCATCCGATGGTGCCTGCAAAATTACATGGTAAACGGTTGAGAATTGACGTCTGAATTGACGTCTAAGTGAATAAATTTTGAAATACTCAAGCAAATTTACCACTAATCTCACTAATAACTTTAGAAGTACTCGCTCAAACTTTACCAACTTCTCAGGGCAGTTGCCGCTATAGTTGCAGGTGGTGCCTGCAAAATTACATGAAAATCGGTTGAGAATTGACTGAGATATCAGCGAAAAACGGGTAAAAATGATGACAAAAATGCCCAGAGATCAGTGAAAACGCATTGTAGACAGTGGGTTTGTGGCCATTGTGACTGTCTTGGCATTTCTCTCATTTTTCGTTTGACGACTTTTGACGTTAGAATCAGACGTCAAAAGTCATCAAACAGTGCAAATAGGGTGTTTTACATCTCCCTCAATAAGGGGTATATCGGAAAAGCAATCTTTTCTCGTTTATTTTCAGCTAGGTATCATAACTTAAAAAAAAAAAAACGATATTGGGCCTATGTCGCTGTAGTGTTGATAATTACTCTCTCAATCCTGGCGACCTGCCTTGTCAGTTCTAACTGCTCAGTCACACATGTACGATGGGGGGCACTTCCTCAGTGCTGTTTCAATGACGGCCCGCATTTTCAGCGCTCTGGCGACGTGGAAACAGTGTTGTTTCAGTGCATCACATTAATAACTTTTGGAATACTCAATCAAACCTCACCAAATTTGCAGGGCATTCGCCGCAATGGCTGCGAATGGTGTGTGCAAAATTACATGTAAAACGGTTGAGACTTGACTGAGATATCAACGAAATAAACGCTCCGCCGACGTTGTCACAACGTTGGCTCAGTGCTTTGCATTAATAACTTTTGAAGTACTCAATCAAACTTCGCCAAATTTATTGGGCAGTTGCCGTAGTTCCAGCCGATGGTGCCTGTAAATTTACATAAAAAACGGTTGAGAATTGACGTCTGAATTGACGTCTAAATGAATATATATATTGAAATACTCAAACAGATTTCACACTAATCTCATTAATAACTTTTGAGGTACTCTCTCAAACTTTACAGAATTTATAGGACAGTGGCCATAATACCATTCGATGGTGCCTGCAAAATTACATGGAAGACGGTTGAGAATTGACGTCTGAATTGACGTCTAAATGAATAACTTTTGAAATACTTAATCATATTTCACATTAATCTCATTAATAACTTTTGAGGTACTCTCTCAAACTTTACAAAATTTACAGGGCAGTCGCCGTAATACCATCCAATGGTGCCTGCAAAATTACATGGTAAACGGTTGAGAATTGATGTCTGAATTGACGTCTAAATGAATATTTTTTGAAATACTCAGTCAATTTTCACACTAATCTCTTTAATAACTTTTGAAGTATTCGTTCAAACTCTACAGCATTTACAGGGCAGTCGCTCTAATACCATCCGATGGCGCCTGCAAAATTACAAAGAAGACGGCTGAGAAATGACGTCTGAATTGACGTCTAAATGAATAACTTTTGAAATACTCAATCAAATTTCACACTAATCGCATTAATAACTTTTGAAGTATTCTCTCAAACTATACAGAATTTACAGGGCAGTCGCCGTAATACCATCCGATGGTGACTGCAAAATTACATGGTAAGCGGTTGAGAATTGATGTCTGAATTGACGTCTAAATGAATAACTTTTGAAATACTCAAGCAAATTTACCACTAATCTCCATAATAACTTTAGAAGTACTCACTCAAACTTTACAGAATTTACAGGACAGTCGCTGAAATAACATCCAATGGTGCCTGCAAAATTACATGGAAGACGATTGAGAATTGACGTCTAAATTGACGTCTAAATGAATAACTTTTGAAATAGTCAATCAAATTTCACACTAATCCCATTTATAAAATGTGAAGTATTCGTTCAAACTCTACAGAATTTACAGGGCAGTCGCTCTAATACCATCCGATGGCGCCTGCAAAATTACATAGAAGACGGCTGAGAATTGACGTCTGAATTGACGTCTAAATGAATAACTTTTGAAATACTCAATCAAATTTTACACTAATCTCATTAATAACTTTAGAAGTACTCGCTCAAACTTTACAAACTTCTCAGGGCAGTCGCCGCTATAGTTGCAGGTAGTGCCTGCAAAATTACATGCAAATCGGTTGAGAATTGACTGAGATATCAGCGAAAAACGGGTAAAAATGATGACAAAAATGCCCAGAGATCAGTGAAAACGCATTGTAGACAGTGGGTTTGTGGCCATTGTGACTGTCTTGGCATTTCTCTCATTTTTCGTTTGACGACTTTTGACGTCAGAATCAGACGTCAAAAGTCATCAAAAAGTGCAAATAGGGTGTTTTACATCTCCCTCAATAAGGGGTATTTCGGAAAAGCAATCTTTTCTCGTTTATTTTCAGCTAGGTATCATATCTTAAAAAAAAAAAAAAAAAAAAACGATATTGGGCCTATGTCGCTGTAGTGTTGATAATTACTCTCTCAATCCTGGCGACCTGCCTTGTCAGTTCTAACTGCTCAGTCACACATGTACGATGGGGGGAGAGCACTTCCTCAGTGCTGTTTCAAAGACGGCTCGCATTTTCAGCGCTCTGGCGACGTGGAAACAGTGTTGTTTCAGTGCATCACATTAATAACTTTTGGAATACTCGATCAATTGACTGAGATATCAACGAAAAACGCTCCTCCGACGTTGTCACATCGTTGGCTCAGTGCTTTGCATTAATAACTTTTGAAGTACTCAATCAAACTCCGCCAAATTTACTGGGCAGTTGCCGTAGTTCCAGTCGATGGTGCCTACAAAATTACATGAAAAACGGTTGAGAATTGACGTCTGAATTGACGTCTAAATGAATATATATATTGAAATATTCAAGCAAATTTCACATTAATCTCATTAATAACTTTTGAGGTACTCTCTCAAACTTTACAGAATTTTTTGAGGGCAGTGGCCATAATACCATTCGATGGTGCCTGCAAAATTACATGGAGGACGGTTGAGAATTGACGTCTGAATTGACGTCTAAATGAATAACTTTTGAAATACTTAATCAAATTTCACATTAATCTCATTAATAACTTTTGAGGTACTCTCTCAAACTTTACAAAATTTACAGGGCAGTCGCCGTAATACCATCCAATGGTGCCTGCAAAATTACATGGTAAACGGTTGAGAATTGATGTCTGAATTGACGTCTAAATGAATATTTTTTGAAATACTCAGTCAAGTTTCACACTAATCTCTTTAATAACTTTCGAAGTATTCGTTCAAACTCTACAGCATTTACAGGGCAGTCGCTCTAATACCATCCGATGGCGCCTGCAAAATTACAAAGAAGACGGCTGAGAATTGACGTCTGAATTGACGTCTAAATGAATAACTTTTGAAATACTCAATCAAATTTACCACTAATCTCCATAATAACTTTAGAAGTACTCACTCAAACTTTACAGAATTTACAGGACAGTCGCTGAAATAACATCCAATGGTGCCTGCAAAATTACATGGAAGACGATTGAGAATTGACGTCTAAATTGACGTCTAAATGAATAACTTTTGAAATAGTCAATCAAATTTCACACTAATCCCATTTATAAAATGTGAAGTATTCGTTCAAACTCTACAGAATTTACAGGGCAGTCGCTCTAATACCATCCGATGGCGCCTGCAAAATTACATAGAAGACGGCTGAGAATTGACGTCTGAATTGACGTCTAAATGAATAACTTTTGAAATACTCAATCAAATTTTACACTAATCTCATTAATAACTTTAGAAGTACTCGCTCAAACTTTACAAACTTCTCAGGGCAGTCGCCGCTATAGTTGCTGGTAGTGCCTGCAAAATTACATGCAAATCGGTTTAGAATTGACTGAGATATCAGCGAAAAACGGGTAAAAATGATGACAAAAATGCCCAGAGATCAGTGAAAACGCATTGTAGACAGTGGGTTTGTGGCCATTGTGACTGTCTTGGCATTTCTCTCATTTTTCGTTTGACGACTTTTGACGTCAGAATCAGACGTCAAAAGTCATCAAAAAGTGCAAATAGGGTGTTTTACATCTCCCTCAATAAGGGGTATTTCGGAAAAGCAATCTTTTCTCGTTTATTTTCAGCTAGGTATCATATCTTAAAAAAAAAAAAAAAAAAAAACGATATTGGGCCTATGTCGCTGTAGTGTTGATAATTACTCTCTCAATCCTGGCGACCTGCCTTGTCAGTTCTAACTGCTCAGTCACACATGTACGATGGGGGGAGAGCACTTCTTCAGTGCTGTTTCAATGACGGCCCGCATTTTCAGCGCTCTGGCGACGTGGAAACAGTGTTGTTTCAGTGCATCACATTAATAACTTTTGGAATACTCGATCAATTGACTGAGATATCAACGAAAAACGCTCGTCCGACGTTGTCACATCGTTGGCTCAGTGCTTTGCATTAATAACTTTTGAAGTACTCAATCAAACTCCGCCAAATTTACTGGGCAGTTGCCGTAGTTCCAGTCGATGGTGCCTGCAAAATTACATGAAAAACGGTTGAGAATTGACGTCTGAATTGACGTCTAAATGAATATATATATTGAAATACTCATGCAAATTTCACATTAATCTCATTAATAACTTTTGAGGTACTCTCTCAAACTTTACAGAATTTTTTGAGGGCAGTGGCCATAATACCATTCGATGGTGCCTGCAAAATTACATGAAAAACGGTTGAGAATTGACGTCTGAATTGACGTCTAAATGAATATATATATTGAAATACTCAAGCAAATTTCACATTAATCTCATTAATAACTTTTGAGGTACTCTCTCAAATTTATACAAAATTTACAGGGCAGTCGCTCTAATACCATCCGATGGCGCCTGCAAAATTACATGGTAAACGGTTGAGAATTGATGTCTGAATTGACGTCTAAATGAATAACTTTTGAAATACTCAGTCAAATTTCACACTAATCTCTTTAATAACTTTTGAAGTATTCGTTCAAACTCTACAGAATTTACAGGGCAGTCGCTCTAATACCATCCGATGGCGCCTGCAAAATTACAAAGAAGACGGCTGAGAATTGACGTCTGAATTGACGTCTAAATGAATAACTTTTGAAATACTCAATCAAATTTCACACTAATCTCATTAATAACTTTTGAAGTATTCTCTCAAACTATACAGAATTTACAGGGCAGTCGCCGTAATACCATCCGATGATGCCTGCAAAATTACATGGTAAACGGTAGAGAATTGATGTCTGAATTGGCGTCTAAATGAATAACTTTTGAAATAGTCAAGCAAATTTCACACTAATCCCATTTATAAAATGTGAAGTATTCGTTCAAACTCTACAGAATTTACAGGGCAGTCGCTCTAATACCATCCGATGGCGCCTGCAAAATTACATAGAAGACGGCTGAGAATTGACGTCTGAATTGACGTCTAAATGAATAACTTTTGAAATACTCAATCAAATTTCACACTAATCTCATTAATAACTTTTGAAGTATTCTCTCAAACTTTACAGAATTTACAGGACAGCCGCCGTAATACCATCCGATGATGCCTGCGAAACTACATGGTAAACGGTTGAGAATTGACGTCTGAATTGACGTCTAAATGAATAAATTTTGAAATACTCAAGCAAATTTACCACTAATCTCACTAATAACTTTAGAAGTACTCACTTAAACTTTACAAACTTCTCAGGGCAGTCGCCGCTATAGTTGCTGGTAGTGCCTGCAAAATTACATGCAAATCGGTTGAGAATTGACTGAGATATCAGCGAAAAACGGGTAAAAATGATGACAAAAATGCCCAGAGATCAGTGAAAACGCATTGTAGACAGTGGGTTTGTGGCCATTGTGACTGTCTTGGCTTTTCTCTCATTTTTCGTTTAACGACTTTTGACGTCAGAATCAGACGTCAAAAGTCATCAAACAGTGCAAATAGGGTGTTTTACATCTCCCTCAATAAGGGGTATTTCGGAAAAGCAATCTTTTCTCGTTTATTTTCAGCTAGGTATCATAACTTAAAAAAAAAAAAAAAAAAAAAAACGATATTGGGCCTATGTCGCTGTAGTGTTGATAATTACTCTCTCAATCCTGGCGACCTGCCTTGTCAGTTCTAACTGCTCAGTCACACATGTACGATGGGGGGAGAGCACTTCCTCAGTGCTGTTTCAATGACGGCCCGCATTTTAAGCGCTCTGGCGACGTGGAAACAGTGTTGTTTCAGTGCATCATATTAATAACTTTTGGAATACTCGATCAAACCTCACCAAATTTTAGGGCAGTCGCCGCAACGGCTGTGAATAGTCTGTGCAAAATTACATGTAAAACGGTTGAGAATTGACTGAGATATCAACGAAAAACGCTCCTCCGACGTTGTCACATCGTTGGCTCAGTGCTTTGCATTAATAACTTTTGAAGTACTCGATCAAACTCCGCTAAATTTACTGGGCAGTTGCCGTAGTTCCAGTCGATGGTGCCTGCAAAATTACATGAAAAACGGTTAAGAATTGAAGTCTGAATTGACGTCTAAATGAATATATATATTGAAATACTCAAGCAAATTTCACATTAATCTCATTAATAACATTTGAAGTACTCTCTCAAACTTTACAGAATTTTTTGAGGGCAGTGGCCATAATACCATTCGATGGTGCCTGCAAAATTACATGGAAGACGGTTGAGAATTGACGTCTGAATTGACGTCTAGATGAATAACTTTTGAAATACTTTATCAAATTTCACATTAATCTCATTAATAACTTTTGAGGTACTCTCTCAAACTTTACAAAATTTACAGGGCAGTCGCCGTAATACCATCCAATGGTGCCTGCAAAATTACATGGTAAACGGTTGAGAATTGATGTCTGAATTGACGTCTAAATGAATATTTTTTGAAATACTCAGTCAAATTTCACACTAATCTCTTTAATAACTTTTAATGTATTCGTTCAAACTCTGCAGAATTTACAGGGCAGTCGCTCTAATACCATCCGATGGCGCCTGCAAAATTACAAAGAAGACGGCTGAGAATTGACGTCTGAATTGACGTCTAAATGAATAACTTTTGAAATACTCAATCAAATTTCACATTAATCTCATTAATAACTTTTGAGGTACTCTCTCAAACTTTACAAAATTTACAGGGCAGTCGCCGTAATACCATCCAATGGTGCCTGCAAAATTACATGGTAAACGGTTGAGAATTGATGTCTGAATTGACGTCTAAATGAATATTTTTTGAAATACTCAGTCAAATTTCACACTAATCTCTTTAATAACTTTTAATGTATTCGTTCAAACTCTGCAGAATTTACAGGGCAGTCGCTCTAATACCATCCGATGGCGCCTGCAAAATTACAAAGAAGACGGCTGAGAATTGACGTCTGAATTAACGTCTAAATGAATAACTTTTGTAATACTCAATCAAATTTCACACTAATCGCATTAATAACTTTTGAAGTATTCTCTCAAACTATACAGAATTTACAGGGCAGTCGCCGAAATACCATCCGATGGTGCCTGCAAAATTACATGGAAGACGATTGAGAATTGACGTCTAAATTGACGGCTAAATGAATAACTTTTGAAATAGTCAAGCAAATTTACCACTAATCTCACTAATAACTTCAGAAGTACTCACTCAAACTTTACAGAATTTACAGGGCAGTCGCTGAAATAACATCCAATGGTGCCTGCAAAATTACATGGAAGACGATTGAGAATTGACGTCTAAATTGACGTCTAAATGAATAACTTTTGAAATGGTCAATCAAATTTCACACTAATCCCATTTATAAAATGTGAAGTATTCGTTCAAACTCTACAGAATTTACAGGGCAGTCGCTCTAATACCATCCGATGGCGCCTGCAAAATTACATAGAAGACGGCTGAGAATTGACGTCTGAATTGACGTCTAAATGAATAACTTTTGAAATACTCAATCAAATTTCACACTAATCTCATTAATAACTTTGAAGTATTCTCTCAAACTTTACAGAATTTACAGGACAGTCGCCGTAATACCATCCGATGGTGCCTGCAAAATTACATGGTAAACGGTTGAGAATTAACGTCTGAATTGACGTCTAAATGAATAAATTTTGAAATACTCGAGCAAATTTACCACTAATCTCACTAATAACTTCAGAAGTACTCGCTCAAACTTTACAAACTTCTCAGGGCAGTCGCCGCTATAGTTGCTGGTAGTGCCTGCAAAATTACATGCAAATCGGTTGAGAATTGACTGAGATATCAGCGAAAAACGGGTAAAAATGATGACAAAAATGCCCAGAGATCAGTGAAAACGCATTGTAGACAGTGGGTTTGTGGCCATTGTGACTGTCTTGGCATTTCTCTCATTTTTCGTTTGACGACTTTTGACGTCAGAATCAGACGTCAAAAGTCATCAAACAGTGCAAATAGGGTGTTTTACATCTCCCTCAATAAGGGGTATTTCGGAAAAGCAATCTTTTCTCGTTTATTTTCAGCTAGGTATAATAACTTAAAAAAAAAAAAAAAAAAAAAAACGATATTGGGCCTATGTCACTGTAGTGTTGATAATTACTCTCTCGATCCTGGCGACCTGCCTTGTCAGTTCTAACTGCTCAGTCACACATGTACGATGGGGGGAGAGCACTTCCTCAGTGCTGTTTCAATGACGGCCCGCATTTTCAGCGCTCTGGCGACGTGGAAACAGTTTTGTTTCAGTGCATCACATTAATAACTTTTGGAATACTCGATCAAACCTCACCAAATTTTTAGGGCAGTCGCCGCGACGGCTGTGAATAGTGTGTGCAAAATTACATGTAAAACGGTTGAGAATTGACTGAGATATCAACGAAAAACGCTCCTCCGACGTTGTCACATCGTTGGCTCAGTGCTTTGCATTAATACCTTTTGAAGTACTCAATCAAACTCCGCCAAATTCACTGGGCAGTTGCCGTAGTTCCAGCCGATGGTGCCTGCAAAATTACATGAAAAACGGTGGAGAATTGACGTCTGAATTGACGTCTAAATGAATATATATATTGAAATACTCAAGCAAATTTCCCATTAATCTCATTAATAACATTTGAAGTACTCTCTCAAACTTTACAGAATTTTCAGGGCAGTGGCCATAATACCATTCGATGGTGCCTGCAAAATTACATGGAAGACGGTTGAGAATTGACGTCTGAATTGACGTCTAAATGAATAACTTTTGAAATACTCAGTCAAATTTCACACTAATCTCTTTAATAACTTTTGAAGTATTCGTTCAAACTCTACAGAATTTACAGGGCAGTCGCTCTAATACCATCCGATGGCGCCTGCAAAATTACAAAGAAGACGGCTAAGAATTGACGTCTGAATTGACGTCTA
Source organism: Flabesymbios commensalis (assembly GCA_964017125.1). Taxonomy (NCBI): domain Eukaryota; kingdom Metazoa; phylum Annelida; class Polychaeta; order Terebellida; family Flabelligeridae; genus Flabesymbios; species Flabesymbios commensalis. The sequence continues at coordinate 62,145 of CAXHKU010000729.1, read as the reverse complement.
AATGAATAACTTTTGAAATACTCAATCAAATTTCACACTAATCTCATTAATAACTTTTGAAGTATTCTCTCAAACTATACAGAATTTACAGGGCAGTCGCCGTAATACCATCCGATGGTGCCTGCGAAATTACATGGTAAACGGTTGAGAATTGATGTCTGAATTGACGTCTAAATGAATAACTTTTGAAATAGTCAATCAAATTTCACACTAATCCCATTTATAAAATGTGAAGTATTCGTTCAAACTCTACAGAATTTACAGGGCAGTCGCTCTAATACCATCCGATGGCGCCTGCAAAATTACATAGAAGACGGCTAAGAATTGACGTCTGAATTGACGTCTAAATGAATAACTTTTGAAATACGAAATCAAATTTCACACTAATCTCATTAATAACTTTTGAAGTATTCTCTCAAACTTTACAGAATTTACAGGACAGTCGCCGTAATACCATCCGATGGTGCCTGCAAAATTACATGGTAAACGGTTGAGAATTGACGTCTGAATTGACGTCTAAATGAATAAATTTTGAAATACTCAAGCAAATTTACCACTAATCTCACTAATAACTTTAGAAGTACTCGCTCAAACTTTACAAACTTCTCAGGGCAGTCGCCGCTATAGCTGTTGGTAGTGCCTGCAAAATTACATGCAAATCGGTTGAGAATTGACTGAGATATCAGCGAAAAACTTGTAAAAATGATGACAAAAATGCCCAGAGATCAGTGAAAACGCATTATAGACAGTGGGTTTGTGGCCATTGTGACTGTCTTGGCATTTCTCTCATTTTTCGTTTGACGACTTTTGACGTCAGAATCAGACTTCAAAAGTCATCAAACAGTGCAAATAGGGTGTTTTACATCTCCCTCAATAAGGGGTAATTCGGAAAAGCAATCTTTTCTCGTTTATTTTCAGCTAGGTATCATATCTTAAAAAAAAAAAAAAAAAAAAAACGATATTGGGCCTATGTCGATGTAGTGTTGATAATTACTCTCTCAATCCTGGCGACCTGCCTTGTCAGTTGTAACTGCTCAGTCACACATGTACGATGGGGGGAGAGCACTTCCTCAGTGCTGTTTCAATGACGGCCCGCATTTTCAGCGCTCTGGCGACGTGGAAACAGTGTTGTTTCAGTGCATCACATTAATAACTTTTGGAATACTCGATCAAACCTCACCAAATTTTAAGGGCAGTCGCCGCGACGGCTGTGAATAGTGTGTGCAAAATTACATGTAAAACGGTTGAGAATTGACTGAGATATCAACGAAAAACGCTCCTCCGACGTTGTCACATCGTTGGCTCAGTGCTTTGCATTAATAACTTTTGAAGTACTCAATCAAACACCGCCAAATTCACTGGGCAGTTGCCGTAGTTCCAGCCGATGGTGCCTGCAAAATTACATAAAAAACGGTAGAGAATTGACGTCTGAATTGACGTCTAAATGAATATATATTGAAATACTCAAGCAAATTTCACATTAATCTCATTAAAAACATTTGAAGTACTCTCTCAAACTTTACAGAATTTTCAGGGCAGTGGCCATAATACCATTCGATGGTGCCTGCAAAATTACATGGAAGACGGTTGAGAATTGACGTCTGAATTGACGTCTAAGTGAATAACTTTTGAAATACTTAATCAAATTTCACATTAATCTCATTAATGACTTTGGAGGTACTCTCTCAAACTATAAAAAATTTACAGGGCAGTCGCCGTAATACCATCCAATGGTGCCTGAAAAATTACATGGTAAACGGTTGAGAATTGATGTCTGAATTGACGTCTAAATGAATAACTTTTGAAATACTCAGTCAAATTTCACACTAATCTCTTTAATAACTTTTGAAGTATTCTCTCAAACTATACAGAATTTACAGGGCAGTCGCCGTAATACCATCCGATGGTGCCTGCGAAATTACATGGTAAACGGTTGAGAATTGATGTCTGAATTGACGTCTAAATGAATAACTTTTGAAATAGTCTATCAAATTTCACACTAATCCCATTTATAAAATGTGAAGTATTCGTTCAAACTCTACAGAATTTACAGGGCAGTCGCTCTAATACCATTCGATGGTGCCTGCAAAATTACATGGAAGACGGTTGAGAATTGACGTCTGAATTGACGTCTAAATGAATAACTTTTGAAATACTTAATCAAATTTCACATTAATCTCATTAATAACTTTTGAGGAACTCTCTTAAACTTTACAAAATTTACAGGGCAGTCGCCGTAATACCATCCAATGGTGCCTGCAAAATTACATGGTAAACGGTTGAGAATTGATGTCTGAATTGACGTCTAAATGAATAACTTTTGAAATACTCAGTCAAATTTCACACTAATCTCTCTAATAACTTTTGAAGTATTCGTTCAAACTCTACAGAATTTACAGGGCAGTCGCTCTAATACCATCCGATGGCGCCTGCAAAATTATATAGAAGACGGCTAAGAATTGACGTCTGAATTGACGTCTAAATGAATAACTTTTGAAATACGAAATCAAATTTCACACTAATCTCATTAATAACTTTTGAACTATTCTCTCAAACTTTACAGAATTTACAGGACAGTCGCCGTAATACCATCCGATGGTGCCTGCAAAATTACATGGTAAACGGTTGAGAATTGACGTCTGAATTGACGTCTAAATGAATAAATTTTGAAATACTCAAGCAAATTTACCACTAATCTCACTAATAACTTTAGAAGTACTCGCTCAAACTTTACAAACTTCTCAGGGCAGTCGCCGCTATAGCTGTTGGTAGTGCCTGCAAAATTACATGCAAATCGGTTGGGAATTGACTGAGATATCAGCGAAAAACTTGTAAAAATAATGACAAAAATGCCCAGAGATCAGTGAAAACGCATTATAGACAGTGGGTTTGTGGCCATTGTGACTGTCTTGGCATTTCTCTCATTTTTCGTTTGACGACTTTTGACGTCAGAATCAGACTTCAAAAGTCATCAAACAGTGCAAATAGGGTGTTTTACATCTCCCTCAATAAGGGGTAATTCGGAAAAGCAATCTTTTCTCGTTTATTTTCAGCTAGGTATCATATCTTAAAAAAAAAAAAAAAAAAAAACGATATTGGGCCTATGTCGCTGTAGCGTTGATAATTACTCTCTCAATCCTGGCGGCCTGCCTTGTCAGTTCTAACTGCTCAGTCACACATGTACGATGGGGGGAGAGCACTTCCTCAGTGCTGTTTCAATGACGGCCCGCATTTTCAGCGCTCTGGCGACGTGGAAACAGTGTTGTTTCAGTGCATCACATTAAAAACTTTTGGAATACTCGATCAAACCTCACCAAATTTTTAGGGCAGTCGCCGCGACGGCTGTGAATAGTGTGTGCAAAATTACATGTAAAACGTTTGAGAATTGACTGAGATATCAACGAAAAACGCTCCTCCGACGTTGTCACATCGTTGGCTCAGTGCTTTGCATTAATACCTTTTGAAGTACTCAATCAAACTCCGCCAAATTCACTGGGCAGTTGCCGTAGTTCCAGCCGATGGTGCCTGCAAAATTACATGAAAAACGGTGGAGAATTGACGTCTGAATTGACGTCTAAATGAATATATATATTGAAATACTCAAGCAAATTTCCCATTAATCTCATTAATAACATTTGAAGTACTCTCTCAAACTTTACAGAATTTTCAGGGCAGTGGCCATAATACCATTCGATGGTGCCTGCAAAATTACATGGAAGACGGTTGAGAATTGACGTCTGAATTGACGTCTAAATGAATAACTTTTGAAATACTCAGTCAAATTTCACACTAATCTCTTTAATAACTTTTGAAGTATTCGTTCAAACTCTACAGAATTTACAGGGCAGTCGCTCTAATACCATCCGATGGCGCCTGCAAAATTACAAAGAAGACGGCTAAGAATTGACGTCTGAATTGACGTCTAAATGAATAACTTTTGAAATACTCAATCAAATTTCACACTAATCTCATTAATAACTTTTGAAGTATTCTCTCAAACTATACAGAATTTACAGGGCAGTCGCCGTAATACCATCCGATGGTGCCTGCGAAATTACATGGTAAACGGTTGAGAATTGATGTCTGAATTGACGTCTAAATGAATAACTTTTGAAATAGTCAATCAAATTTCACACTAATCCCATTTATAAAATGTGAAGTATTCGTTCAAACTCTACAGAATTTACAGGGCAGTCGCTCTAATACCATCCGATGGCGCCTGCAAAATTACATAGAAGACGGCTAAGAATTGACGTCTGAATTGACGTCTAAATGAATAACTTTTGAAATACGAAATCAAATTTCACACTAATCTCATTAATAACTTTTGAAGTATTCTCTCAAACTTTACAGAATTTACAGGACAGTCGCCGTAATACCATCCGATGGTGCCTGCAAAATTACATGGTAAACGGTTGAGAATTGACGTCTGAATTGACGTCTAAATGAATAAATTTTGAAATACTCAAGCAAATTTACCACTAATCTCACTAATAACTTTAGAAGTACTCGCTCAAACTTTACAAACTTCTCAGGGCAGTCGCCGCTATAGCTGTTGGTAGTGCCTGCAAAATTACATGCAAATCGGTTGAGAATTGACTGAGATATCAGCGAAAAACTTGTAAAAATGATGACAAAAATGCCCAGAGATCAGTGAAAACGCATTATAGACAGTGGGTTTGTGGCCATTGTGACTGTCTTGGCATTTCTCTCATTTTTCGTTTGACGACTTTTGACGTCAGAATCAGACTTCAAAAGTCATCAAACAGTGCAAATAGGGTGTTTTACATCTCCCTCAATAAGGGGTAATTCGGAAAAGCAATCTTTTCTCGTTTATTTTCAGCTAGGTATCATATCTTAAAAAAAAAAAAAAAAAAAAACGATATTGGGCCTATGTCGATGTAGTGTTGATAATTACTCTCTCAATCCTGGCGACCTGCCTTGTCAGTTGTAACTGCTCAGTCACACATGTACGATGGGGGGAGAGCACTTCCTCAGTGCTGTTTCAATGACGGCCCGCATTTTCAGCGCTCTGGCGACGTGGAAACAGTGTTGTTTCAGTGCATCACATTAATAACTTTTGGAATACTCGATCAAACCTCACCAAATTTTAAGGGCAGTCGCCGCGACGGCTGTGAATAGTGTGTGCAAAATTACATGTAAAACGGTTGAGAATTGACTGAGATATCAACGAAAAACGCTCCTCCGACGTTGTCACATCGTTGGCTCAGTGCTTTGCATTAATAACTTTTGAAGTACTCAATCAAACACCGCCAAATTCACTGGGCAGTTGCCGTAGTTCCAGCCGATGGTGCCTGCAAAATTACATAAAAAACGGTAGAGAATTGACGTCTGAATTGACGTCTAAATGAATATATATTGAAATACTCAAGCAAATTTCACATTAATCTCATTAAAAACATTTGAAGTACTCTCTCAAACTTTACAGAATTTTCAGGGCAGTGGCCATAATACCATTCGATGGTGCCTGCAAAATTACATGGAAGACGGTTGAGAATTGACGTCTGAATTGACGTCTAAGTGAATAACTTTTGAAATACTTAATCAAATTTCACATTAATCTCATTAATGACTTTGGAGGTACTCTCTCAAACTTTAAAAAATTTACAGGGCAGTCGCCGTAATACCATCCAATGGTGCCTGAAAAATTACATGGTAAACGGTTAAGAATTGATGTCTGAATTGACGTCTAAATGAATAACTTTTGAAATACTCAGTCAAATTTCACACTAATCTCTTTAATAACTTTTGAAGTATTCTCTCAAACTATACAGAATTTACAGGGCAGTCGCCGTAATACCATCCGATGGTGCCTGCGAAATTACATGGTAAACGGTTGAGAATTGATGTCTGAATTGACGTCTAAATGAATAACTTTTGAAATAGTCTATCAAATTTCACACTAATCCCATTTATAAAATGTGAAGTATTCGTTCAAACTCTACAGAATTTACAGGGCAGTCGCTCTAATACCATTCGATGGTGCCTGCAAAATTACATGGAAGACGGTTGAGAATTGACGTCTGAATTGACGTCTAAATGAATAACTTTTGAAATACTTAATCAAATTTCACATTAATCTCATTAATAACTTTTGAGGAACTCTCTTAAACTTTACAAAATTTACAGGGCAGTCGCCGTAATACCATCCAATGGTGCCTGCAAAATTACATGGTAAACGGTTGAGAATTGATGTCTGAATTGACGTCTAAATGAATAACTTTTGAAATACTCAGTCAAATTTCACACTAATCTCTCTAATAACTTTTGAAGTATTCGTTCAAACTCTACAGAATTTACAGGGCAGTCGCTCTAATACCATCCGATGGCGCCTGCAAAATTATATAGAAGACGGCTAAGAATTGACGTCTGAATTGACGTCTAAATGAATAACTTTTGAAATACGAAATCAAATTTCACACTAATCTCATTAATAACTTTTGAAGTATTCTCTCAAACTTTACAGAATTTACAGGACAGTCGCCGTAATACCATCCGATGGTGCCTGCAAAATTACATGGTAAACGGTTGAGAATTGACGTCTGAATTGACGTCTAAATGAATAAATTTTGAAATACTCAAGCAAATTTACCACTAATCTCACTAATAACTTTAGAAGTACTCGCTCAAACTTTACAAACTTCTCAGGGCAGTCGCCGCTATAGCTGTTGGTAGTGCCTGCAAAATTACATGCAAATCGGTTGGGAATTGACTGAGATATCAGCGAAAAACTTGTAAAAATAATGACAAAAATGCCCAGAGATCAGTGAAAACGCATTATAGACAGTGGGTTTGTGGCCATTGTGACTGTCTTGGCATTTCTCTCATTTTTCGTTTGACGACTTTTGACGTCAGAATCAGACTTCAAAAGTCATCAAACAGTGCAAATAGGGTGTTTTACATCTCCCTCAATAAGGGGTAATTCGGAAAAGCAATCTTTTCTCGTTTATTTTCAGCTAGGTATCATATCTTAAAAAAAAAAAAAAAAAAAAACGATATTGGGCCTATGTCGCTGTAGCGTTGATAATTACTCTCTCAATCCTGGCGGCCTGCCTTGTCAGTTCTAACTGCTCAGTCACACATGTACGATGGGGGGAGAGCACTTCCTCAGTGCTGTTTCAATGACGGCCCGCATTTTCAGCGCTCTGGCGACGTGGAAACAGTGTTGTTTCAGTGCATCACATTAAAAACTTTTGGAATACTCGATCAAACCTCACCAAATTTTTAGGGCAGTCGCCGCGACGGCTGTGAATAGTGTGTGCAAAATTACATGTAAAACGTTTGAGAATTGACTGAGATATCAACGAAAAACGCTCCTCCGACGTTGTCACATCGTTGGCTCAGTGCTTTGCATTAATACCTTTTGAAGTACTCAATCAAACTCCGCCAAATTCACTGGGCAGTTGCCGTAGTTCCAGCCGATGGTGCCTGCAAAATTACATGAAAAACGGTGGAGAATTGACGTCTGAATTGACGTCTAAATGAATATATATATTGAAATACTCAAGCAAATTTCCCATTAATCTCATTAATAACATTTGAAGTACTCTCTCAAACTTTACAGAATTTTCAGGGCAGTGGCCATAATACCATTCGATGGTGCCTGCAAAATTACATGGAAGACGGTTGAGAATTGACGTCTGAATTGACGTCTAAATGAATAACTTTTGAAATACTCAGTCAAATTTCACACTAATCTCTTTAATAACTTTTGAAGTATTCGTTCAAACTCTACAGAATTTACAGGGCAGTCGCTCTAATACCATCCGATTGCGCCTGCAAAATTACAAAGAAGACGGCTAAGAATTGACGTCTGAATTGACGTCTAACTGAATAACATTTGAAATACTCAATCAAATTTCACACTAATCTCATTAATAACTTTTGAAGTATTCTCTCAAACTATACAGAATTTACAGGGCAGTCGCCGTAATACCATCCGATGGTGCCTGCGAAATTACATGGTAAACGGTTGAGAATTGATGTCCGAATTGACGTCTAAATGAATAACTTTTGAAATAGTCAATCAAATTTCACACTAATCCCATTTATAAAATGTGAAGTATTCGTTCAAACTCTACAGAATTTACAGGGCAGTCGCTCTAATACCATCCGATGGCGCCTGCAAAATTACATAGAAGACGGCTAAGAATTGACGTCTGAATTGACGTCTAAATGAATAACTTTTGAAATACGAAATCAAATTTCACACTAATCTCATTAATAACTTTTGAAGTATTCTCTCAAACATTACAGAATTTACAGGACAGTCGCCGTAATACCATCCGATGGTGCCTGCAAAATTACATGGTAAACGGTTGAGAATTGACGTCTGAATTGACGTCTAAATGAATAAATTTTGAAATACTCAAGCAAATTTACCACTAATCTCACTAATAACTTTAGAAGTACTCGCTCAAACTTTACAAACTTCTCAGGGCAGTCGCCGCTATAGTTGTTGGTAGTGCCTGCAAAATTACATGCAAATCGGTTGAGAATTGACTGAGATATCAGCGAAAAACTTGTAAAAATGATACAAAAATGCCCAGAGATCAGTGAAAACGCATTATAGACAGTGGGTTTGTGGCCATTGTGACTGTCTTGGCATTTCTCTCATTTTTCGTTTGACGACTTTTGACGTCAGAATCAGACTTCAAAAGTCATCAAACAGTGCAAATAGGGTGTTTTACATCTCCCTCAATAAGGGGTATTTCGGAAAAGCAATCTTTTCTCGTTTATTTTCAGCTAGGTATCATATCTTAAAAAAAAAAAAAAAAAAAAACGATTTTGGGCCTATGTCGCTGTAGCGTTGATAATTACTCTCTCAATCCTGGCGGCCTGCCTTGTCAGTTCTAACTGCTCAGTCACACATGTACGATGGGGGGAGAGCACTTCCTCAGTGCTGTTTCAATGACGGCCCGCATTTTCAGCGCTCTGGCGACGTGGAAACAGTGTTGTTTCAGTGCATCACATTAATAACTTTTGGAATACTCGATCAAACCTCACCAAATTTTTAGGGCAGTCGCCGCGACGGCTGTGAATAGTGTGTGCAAAATTACATGTAAAACGGTTGAGAATTGACTGAGATATCAACGAAAAACGCTCCTCCGACGTTGTCACATCGTTGGCTCAGTGCTTTGCATTAATACCTTTTGAAGTACTCAATCAAACTCCGCCAAATTCTCTGGGCAGTTGCCGTAGTTCCAGCCGATGGTGCCTGCAAAATTACATGAAAAACGGTGGAGAATTGACGTCTGAATTGACGTCTAAATGAATATATATAGAAATACTCAAGCAAATTTCCCATTAATCTCATTAATAACATTTGAAGTACTCTCACAAACTTTACAGAATTTTCAGGGCAGTGGCCATAATACCATTCGATGGTGCCTGCAAAATTACATGGAAGACGGTTGAGAATTGACGTCTGAATTGACGTCTAAGTGAATAACTTTTGAAATACTTAATCAAATTTCACATTAATCTCATTAATGACTTTGGAGGTACTCTCTCAAACTTTAAAAAATTTACAGGGCAGTCGCCGTAATACCATCCAATGGTGCCTGAAAAATTACATGGTAAACGGTTAAGAATTGATGTCTGAATTGACGTCTAAATGAATAACTTTTGAAATACTCAGTCAAATTTCACACTAATCTCTTTAATAACTTTTGAAGTATTCTCTCAAACTATACAGAATTTACAGGGCAGTCGCCGTAATACCATCCGATGGTGCCTGCGAAATTACATGGTAAACGGTTGAGAATTGATGTCTGAATTGACGTCTAAATGAATAACTTTTGAAATAGTCTATCAAATTTCACACTAATCCCATTTATAAAATGTGAAGTATTCGTTCAAACTCTACAGAATTTACAGGGCAGTCGCTCTAATACCATTCGATGGTGCCTGCAAAATTACATGGAAGACGGTTGAGAATTGACGTCTGAATTGACGTCTAAATGAATAACTTTTGAAATACTTAATCAAATTTCACATTAATCTCATTAATAACTTTTGAGGAACTCTCTTAAACTTTACAAAATTTACAGGGCAGTCGCCGTAATACCATCCAATGGTGCCTGCAAAATTACATGGTAAACGGTTGAGAATTGATGTCTGAATTGACGTCTAAATGAATAACTTTTGAAATACTCAGTCAAATTTCACACTAATCTCTCTAATAACTTTTGAAGTATTCGTTCAAACTCTACAGAATTTACAGGGCAGTCGCTCTAATACCATCCGATGGCGCCTGCAAAATTATATAGAAGACGGCTAAGAATTGACGTCTGAATTGACGTCTAAATGAATAACTTTTGAAATACGAAATCAAATTTCACACTAATCTCATTAATAACTTTTGAAGTATTCTCTCAAACTTTACAGAATTTACAGGACAGTCGCCGTAATACCATCCGATGGTGCCTGCAAAATTACATGGTAAACGGTTGAGAATTGACGTCTGAATTGACGTCTAAATGAATAAATTTTGAAATACTCAAGCAAATTTACCACTAATCTCACTAATAACTTTAGAAGTACTCGCTCAAACTTTACAAACTTCTCAGGGCAGTCGCCGCTATAGCTGTTGGTAGTGCCTGCAAAATTACATGCAAATCGGTTGGGAATTGACTGAGATATCAGCGAAAAACTTGTAAAAATAATGACAAAAATGCCCAGAGATCAGTGAAAACGCATTATAGACAGTGGGTTTGTGGCCATTGTGACTGTCTTGGCATTTCTCTCATTTTTCGTTTGACGACTTTTGACGTCAGAATCAGACTTCAAAAGTCATCAAACAGTGCAAATAGGGTGTTTTACATCTCCCTCAATAAGGGGTAATTCGGAAAAGCAATCTTTTCTCGTTTATTTTCAGCTAGGTATCATATCTTAAAAAAAAAAAAAAAAAAAAACGATATTGGGCCTATGTCGCTGTAGCGTTGATAATTACTCTCTCAATCCTGGCGGCCTGCCTTGTCAGTTCTAACTGCTCAGTCACACATGTACGATGGGGGGAGAGCACTTCCTCAGTGCTGTTTCAATGACGGCCCGCATTTTCAGCGCTCTGGCGACGTGGAAACAGTGTTGTTTCAGTGCATCACATTAAAAACTTTTGGAATACTCGATCAAACCTCACCAAATTTTTAGGGCAGTCGCCGCGACGGCTGTGAATAGTGTGTGCAAAATTACATGTAAAACGTTTGAGAATTGACTGAGATATCAACGAAAAACGCTCCTCCGACGTTGTCACATCGTTGGCTCAGTGCTTTGCATTAATACCTTTTGAAGTACTCAATCAAACTCCGCCAAATTCACTGGGCAGTTGCCGTAGTTCCAGCCGATGGTGCCTGCAAAATTACATGAAAAACGGTGGAGAATTGACGTCTGAATTGACGTCTAAATGAATATATATATTGAAATACTCAAGCAAATTTCCCATTAATCTCATTAATAACATTTGAAGTACTCTCTCAAACTTTACAGAATTTTCAGGGCAGTGGCCATAATACCATTCGATGGTGCCTGCAAAATTACATGGAAGACGGTTGAGAATTGACGTCTGAATTGACGTCTAAATGAATAACTTTTGAAATACTCAGTCAAATTTCACACTAATCTCTTTAATAACTTTTGAAGTATTCGTTCAAACTCTACAGAATTTACAGGGCAGTCGCTCTAATACCATCCGATTGCGCCTGCAAAATTACAAAGAAGACGGCTAAGAATTGACGTCTGAATTGACGTCTAACTGAATAACATTTGAAATACTCAATCAAATTTCACACTAATCTCATTAATAACTTTTGAAGTATTCTCTCAAACTATACAGAATTTACAGGGCAGTCGCCGTAATACCATCCGATGGTGCCTGCGAAATTACATGGTAAACGGTTGAGAATTGATGTCCGAATTGACGTCTAAATGAATAACTTTTGAAATAGTCAATCAAATTTCACACTAATCCCATTTATAAAATGTGAAGTATTCGTTCAAACTCTACAGAATTTACAGGGCAGTCGCTCTAATACCATCCGATGGCGCCTGCAAAATTACATAGAAGACGGCTAAGAATTGACGTCTGAATTGACGTCTAAATGAATAACTTTTGAAATACGAAATCAAATTTCACACTAATCTCATTAATAACTTTTGAAGTATTCTCTCAAACTTTACAGAATTTACAGGACAGTCGCCGTAATACCATCCGATGGTGCCTGCAAAATTACATGGTAAACGGTTGAGAATTGACGTCTGAATTGACGTCTAAATGAATAAATTTTGAAATACTCAAGCAAATTTACCACTAATCTCACTAATAACTTTAGAAGTACTCGCTCAAACTTTACAAACTTCTCAGGGCAGTCGCCGCTATAGTTGTTGGTAGTGCCTGCAAAATTACATGCAAATCGGTTGAGAATTGACTGAGATATCAGCGAAAAACTTGTAAAAATGATACAAAAATGCCCAGAGATCAGTGAAAACGCATTATAGACAGTGGGTTTGTGGCCATTGTGACTGTCTTGGCATTTCTCTCATTTTTCGTTTGACGACTTTTGACGTCAGAATCAGACTTCAAAAGTCATCAAACAGTGCAAATAGGGTGTTTTACATCTCCCTCAATAAGGGGTATTTCGGAAAAGCAATCTTTTCTCGTTTATTTTCAGCTAGGTATCATATCTTAAAAAAAAAAAAAAAAAAAAACGATTTTGGGCCTATGTCGCTGTAGCGTTGATAATTACTCTCTCAATCCTGGCGGCCTGCCTTGTCAGTTCTAACTGCTCAGTCACACATGTACGATGGGGGGAGAGCACTTCCTCAGTGCTGTTTCAATGACGGCCCGCATTTTCAGCGCTCTGGCGACGTGGAAACAGTGTTGTTTCAGTGCATCACATTAATAACTTTTGGAATACTCGATCAAACCTCACCAAATTTTTAGGGCAGTCGCCGCGACGGCTGTGAATAGTGTGTGCAAAATTACATGTAAAACGGTTGAGAATTGACTGAGATATCAACGAAAAACGCTCCTCCGACGTTGTCACATCGTTGGCTCAGTGCTTTGCATTAATACCTTTTGAAGTACTCAATCAAACTCCGCCAAATTCTCTGGGCAGTTGCCGTAGTTCCAGCCGATGGTGCCTGCAAAATTACATGAAAAACGGTGGAGAATTGACGTCTGAATTGACGTCTAAATGAATATATATAGAAATACTCAAGCAAATTTCCCATTAATCTCATTAATAACATTTGAAGTACTCTCACAAACTTTACAGAATTTTCAGGGCAGTGGCCATAATACCATTCGATGGTGCCTGCAAAATTACATGGAAGACGGTTGAGAATTGACGTCTGAATTGACGTCTAAGTGAATAACTTTTGAAATACTTAATCAAATTTCACATTAATCTCATTAATGACTTTGGAGGTACTCTCTCAAACTTTAAAAAATTTACAGGGCAGTCGCCGTAATACCATCCAATGGTGCCTGAAAAATTACATGGTAAACGGTTAAGAATTGATGTCTGAATTGACGTCTAAATGAATAACTTTTGAAATACTCAGTCAAATTTCACACTAATCTCTTTAATAACTTTTGAAGTATTCTCTCAAACTATACAGAATTTACAGGGCAGTCGCCGTAATACCATCCGATGGTGCCTGCGAAATTACATGGTAAACGGTTGAGAATTGATGTCTGAATTGACGTCTAAATGAATAACTTTTGAAATAGTCTATCAAATTTCACACTAATCCCATTTATAAAATGTGAAGTATTCGTTCAAACTCTACAGAATTTACAGGGCAGTCGCTCTAATACCATTCGATGGTGCCTGCAAAATTACATGGAAGACGGTTGAGAATTGACGTCTGAATTGACGTCTAAATGAATAACTTTTGAAATACTTAATCAAATTTCACATTAATCTCATTAATAACTTTTGAGGAACTCTCTTAAACTTTACAAAATTTACAGGGCAGTCGCCGTAATACCATCCAATGGTGCCTGCAAAACTACATGGTAAACGGTTGAGAATTGATGTCTGAATTGACGTCTAAATGAATAACTTTTGAAATACTCAGTCAAATTTCACACTAATCTCTCTAATAACTTTTGAAGTATTCGTTCAAACTCTACAGAATTTACAGGGCAGTCGCTCTAATACCATCCGATGGCGCCTGCAAAATTATATAGAAGACGGCTAAGAATTGACGTCTGAATTGACGTCTAAATGAATAACTTTTGAAATACGAAATCAAATTTCACACTAATCTCATTAATAACTTTTGAAGTATTCTCTCAAACTTTACAGAATTTACAGGACAGTCGCCGTAATACCATCCGATGGTGCCTGCAAAATTACATGGTAAACGGTTGAGAATTGACGTCTGAATTGACGTCTAAATGAATAAATTTTGAAATACTCAAGCAAATTTACCACTAATCTCACTAATAACTTTAGAAGTACTCGCTCAAACTTTACAAACTTCTCAGGGCAGTCGCCGCTATAGCTGTTGGTAGTGCCTGCAAAATTACATGCAAATCGGTTGGGAATTGACTGAGATATCAGCGAAAAACTTGTAAAAATAATGACAAAAATGCCCAGAGATCAGTGAAAACGCATTATAGACAGTGGGTTTGTGGCCATTGTGACTGTCTTGGCATTTCTCTCATTTTTCGTTTGACGACTTTTGACGTCAGAATCAGACTTCAAAAGTCATCAAACAGTGCAAATAGGGTGTTTTACATCTCCCTCAATAAGGGGTAATTCGGAAAAGCAATCTTTTCTCGTTTATTTTCAGCTAGGTATCATATCTTAAAAAAAAAAAAAAAAAAAAACGATATTGGGCCTATGTCGCTGTAGCGTTGATAATTACTCTCTCAATCCTGGCGGCCTGCCTTGTCAGTTCTAACTGCTCAGTTACACATGTACGATGGGGGGAGAGCACTTCCTCAGTGCTGTTTCAATGACGGCCCGCATTTTCAGCGCTCTGGCGACGTGGAAACAGTGTTGTTTCAGTGCATCACATTAAAAACTTTTGGAATACTCGATCAAACCTCACCAAATTTTTAGGGCAGTCGCCGCGACGGCTGTGAATAGTGTGTGCAAAATTACATGTAAAACGTTTGAGAATTGACTGAGATATCAACGAAAAACGCTCCTCCGACGTTGTCACATCGTTGGCTCAGTGCTTTGCATTAATACCTTTTGAAGTACTCAATCAAACTCCGCCAAATTCACTGGGCAGTTGCCGTAGTTCCAGCCGATGGTGCCTGCAAAATTACATGAAAAACGGTGGAGAATTGACGTCTGAATTGACGTCTAAATGAATATATATATTGAAATACTCAAGCAAATTTCCCATTAATCTCATTAATAACATTTGAAGTACTCTCTCAAACTTTACAGAATTTTCAGGGCAGTGGCCATAATACCATTCGATGGTGCCTGCAAAATTACATGGAAGACGGTTGAGAATTGACGTCTGAATTGACGTCTAAATGAATAACTTTTGAAATACTCAGTCAAATTTCACACTAATCTCTTTAATAACTTTTGAAGTATTCGTTCAAACTCTACAGAATTTACAGGGCAGTCGCTCTAATACCATCCGATTGCGCCTGCAAAATTACAAAGAAGACGGCTAAGAATTGACGTCTGAATTGACGTCTAACTGAATAACATTTGAAATACTCAATCAAATTTCACACTAATCTCATTAATAACTTTTGAAGTATTCTCTCAAACTATACAGAATT
Organism: Flabesymbios commensalis; assembly: GCA_964017125.1. NCBI lineage: Eukaryota > Metazoa > Annelida > Polychaeta > Terebellida > Flabelligeridae > Flabesymbios > Flabesymbios commensalis. The sequence continues at coordinate 46,364 of CAXHKU010000729.1, read as the reverse complement.
TACAGGGCAGTCGCCGTAATACCATCCGATGGTGCCTGCGAAATTACATGGTAAACGGTTGAGAATTGATGTCCGAATTGACGTCTAAATGAATAACTTTTGAAATAGTCAATCAAATTTCACACTAATCCCATTTATAAAATGTGAAGTATTCGTTCAAACTCTACAGAATTTACAGGGCAGTCGCTCTAATACCATCCGATGGCGCCTGCAAAATTACATAGAAGACGGCTAAGAATTGACGTCTGAATTGACGTCTAAATGAATAACTTTTGAAATACGAAATCAAATTTCACACTAATCTCATTAATAACTTTTGAAGTATTCTCTCAAACTTTACAGAATTTACAGGACAGTCGCCGTAATACCATCCGATGGTGCCTGCAAAATTACATGGTAAACGGTTGAGAATTGACGTCTGAATTGACGTCTAAATGAATAAATTTTGAAATACTCAAGCAAATTTACCACTAATCTCACTAATAACTTTAGAAGTACTCGCTCAAACTTTACAAACTTCTCAGGGCAGTCGCCGCTATAGTTGTTGGTAGTGCCTGCAAAATTACATGCAAATCGGTTGAGAATTGACTGAGATATCAGCGAAAAACTTGTAAAAATGATACAAAAATGCCCAGAGATCAGTGAAAACGCATTATAGACAGTGGGTTTGTGGCCATTGTGACTGTCTTGGCATTTCTCTCATTTTTCGTTTGACGACTTTTGACGTCAGAATCAGACTTCAAAAGTCATCAAACAGTGCAAATAGGGTGTTTTACATCTCCCTCAATAAGGGGTATTTCGGAAAAGCAATCTTTTCTCGTTTATTTTCAGCTAGGTATCATATCTTAAAAAAAAAAAAAAAAAAAAACGATTTTGGGCCTATGTCGCTGTAGCGTTGATAATTACTCTCTCAATCCTGGCGGCCTGCCTTGTCAGTTCTAACTGCTCAGTCACACATGTACGATGGGGGGAGAGCACTTCCTCAGTGCTGTTTCAATGACGGCCCGCATTTTCAGCGCTCTGGCGACGTGGAAACAGTGTTGTTTCAGTGCATCACATTAATAACTTTTGGAATACTCGATCAAACCTCACCAAATTTTTAGGGCAGTCGCCGCGACGGCTGTGAATAGTGTGTGCAAAATTACATGTAAAACGGTTGAGAATTGACTGAGATATCAACGAAAAACGCTCCTCCGACGTTGTCACATCGTTGGCTCAGTGCTTTGCATTAATACCTTTTGAAGTACTCAATCAAACTCCGCCAAATTCTCTGGGCAGTTGCCGTAGTTCCAGCCGATGGTGCCTGCAAAATTACATGAAAAACGGTGGAGAATTGACGTCTGAATTGACGTCTAAATGAATATATATAGAAATACTCAAGCAAATTTCCCATTAATCTCATTAATAACATTTGAAGTACTCTCACAAACTTTACAGAATTTTCAGGGCAGTGGCCATAATACCATTCGATGGTGCTTGCAAAATTACATGGAAGACGGTTGAGAATTGACGTCTGAATTGACGTCTAAATGAATAACTTTTGAAATACTCAGTCAAATTTCACACTAATCTCTTTAATAACTTTTGAAGTATTCGTTCAAACTCTACAGAATTTACAGGGCAGTCGCTCTAATACCATCCGATGGCGCCTGCAAAATTACAAAGAAGACGGCTAAGAATTGACGTCTGAATTGACGTCTAAATGAATAACTTTTGAAATACTCAATCAAATTTCACACTAATCTCATTAATAACTTTTGAAGTATTCTCTCAAACTATACAGAATTTACAGGGCAGTCGCCGTAATACCATCCGATGGTGCCTGCGAAATTACATGGTAAACGGTTGAGAATTGATGTCTGAATTGACGTCTAAATGAATAACTTTTGAAATAGTCAATCAAATTTCACACTAATCCCATTCATAAAATGTGAAGTATTCGTTCAAACTCTACAGAATTTACAGGGCAGTCGCTCTAATACCATCCGATGGCGCCTGCAAAATTACATAGAAGACGGCTAAGAATTGACGTCTGAATTGACGTCTAAATGAATAACTTTTGAAATACGAAATCAAATTTCACACTAATCTCATTAATAACTTTTGAAGTATTCTCTCAAACTTGACAGAATTTACAGGACAGTCGCCGTAATACCATCCGATGGTGCCTGCAAAATTACATGGTAAACGGTTGAGAATTGACGTCTGAATTGACGTCTAAATGAATAAATTTTGAAATACTCAAGCAAATTTACCACTAATCTCACTAATAACTTTAGAAGTACTCGCTCAAACTTTACAAACTTCTCAGGGCAGTCGCCGCTATAGCTGTTGGTAGTGCCTGCAAAATTACATGCAAATCGGTTGAGAATTGACTGAGATATCAGCGAAAAACTTGTAAAAATGATAACAAAAATGCCCAGAGATCAGTGAAAACGCATCATAGACAGTGGGTTTGTGGCCATTGTGACTGTCTTGGCATTTCTCTCATTTTTCGTTTGACGACTTTTGACGTCAGAATCAGACTTCAAAAGTCATCAAACAGTGCAAATAGGGTGTTTTACATCTTCCTCAATAAGGGGTAATTCGGAAAAGCAATCTTTTCTCGTTTATTTTCAGCTAGGTATCATATCTTAAAAAAAAAAAAAAAAAAAAAACGATATTGGGCCTATGTCGATGTAGTGTTGATAATTACTCTCTCAATCCTGGCGACCTGCCTTGTCAGTTGTAACTGCTCAGTCACACATGTACGATGGGGGGAGAGCACTTCCTCAGTGCTGTTTCAATGACGGCCCGCATTTTCAGCGCTCTGGCGACGTGGAAACAGTGTTGTTTCAGTGCATCACATTAATAACTTTTGGAATACTCGATCAAACCTCACCAAATTTTTAGGGCAGTCGCCGCGACGGCTGTGAATAGTGTGTGCAAAATTACATGTAAAACGGTTGAGAATTGACTGAGATATCAACGAAAAACGCTCCTCCGACGTTGTCACATCGTTGGCTCAGTGCTTTGCATTAATACCTTTTGAAGTACTCAATCAAACTCCGCCAAATTCTCTGGGCAGTTGCCGTAGTTCCAGCCGATGGTGCCTGCAAAATTACATGAAAAACGGTGGAGAATTGACGTCTGAATTGACGTCTAAATGAATATATATAGAAATACTCAAGCAAATTTCCCATTAATCTCATTAATAACATTTGAAGTACTCTCACAAACTTTACAGAATTTTCAGGGCAGTGGCCATAATACCATTCGATGGTGCCTGCAAAATTACATGGAAGACGGTTGAGAATTGACGTCTGAATTGACGTCTAAATGAATAACTTTTGAAATACTCAGTCAAATTTCACACTAATCTCTTTAATAACTTTTGAAGTATTCGTTCAAACTCTACAGAATTTACAGGGCAGTCGCTCTAATACCATCCGATGGCGCCTGCAAAATTACAAAGAAGACGGCTAAGAATTGACGTCTGAATTGACGTCTAAATGAATAACTTTTGAAATACTCAATCAAATTTCACACTAATCTCATTAATAACTTTTGAAGTATTCTCTCAAACTATACAGAATTTACAGGACAGTCGCCGTAATACCATCCGATGGTGCCTGCGAAATTACATGGTAAACGGTTGAGAATTGATGTCTGAATTGACGTCTAAATGAATAACTTTTGAAATAGTCAATCAAATTTCACACTAATCCCATTCATAAAATGTGAAGTATTCGTTCAAACTCTACAGAATTTACAGGGCAGTCGCTCTAATACCATCCGATGGCGCCTGCAAAATTACATAGAAGACGGCTAAGAATTGACGTCTGAATTGACGTCTAAATGAATAACTTTTGAAATACGAAATCAAATTTCACACTAATCTCATTAATAACTTTTGAAGTATTCTCTCAAACTTTACAGAATTTACAGGACAGTCGCCGCAATACCATCCGATGGTGCCTGCAAAATTACATGGTAAACGGTTGAGAATTGACGTCTGAATTGACGTCTAAATGAATAAATTTTGAAATACTCAAGCAAATTTACCACTAATCTCACTAATAACTTTAGAAGTACTCGCTCAAACTTTACAAACTTCTCAGGGCAGTCGCCGCTATAGCTGTTGGTAGTGCCTGCAAAATTACATGCAAATCGGTTGAGAATTGACTGAGATATCAGCGAAAAACTTGTAAAAATGATAACAAAAATGCCTCTGAGATCAGTGAAAACGCATCATAGACAGTGGGTTTGTGGCCATTGTGACTGTCTTGGCATTTCTCTCATTTTTCGTTTGACGACTTTTGACGTCAGAATCAGACTTCAAAAGTCATCAAACAGTGCAAATAGGGTGTTTTACATCTCCCTCAATAAGGGGTAATTCGGAAAAGCAATCTTTTCTCGTTTATTTTCAGCTAGGTATCATATCTTAAAAAAAAAAAAAAAAAAAAAACGATATTGGGCCTATGTCGATGTAGTGTTGATAATTACTCTCTCAATCCTGGCGACCTGCCTTGTCAGTTGTAACTGCTCAGTCACACATGTACGATGGGGGGAGAGCACTTCCTCAGTGCTGTTTCAATGACGGCCCGCATTTTCAGCGCTCTGGCGACGTGGAAACAGTGTTGTTTCAGTGCATCACATTAATAACTTTTGGAATACTCGATCAAACCTCACCAAATTTTTAGGGCAGTCGCCGCGACGGCTGTGAATAGTGTGTGCAAAATTACATGTAAAACGGTTGAGAATTGACTGAGATATCAACGAAAAACGCTCCTCCGACGTTGTCACATCGTTGGCTCAGTGCTTTGCATTAATACCTTTTGAAGTACTCAATCAAACTCCGCCAAATTCTCTGGGCAGTTGCCGTAGTTCCAGCCGATGGTGCCTGCAAAATTACATGAAAAACGGTGGAGAATTGACGTCTGAATTGACGTCTAAATGAATATATATAGAAATACTCAAGCAAATTTCCCATTAATCTCATTAATAACATTTGAAGTACTCTCACAAACTTTACAGAATTTTCAGGGCAGTGGCCATAATACCATTCGATGGTGCCTGCAAAATTACATGGAAGACGGTTGAGAATTGACGTCTGAATTGACGTCTAAATGAAAAACTTTTGAAATACTCAGTCAAATTTCACACTAATCTCTTTAATAACTTTTGAAGTATTCGTTCAAACTCTACAGAATTTACAGGGCAGTCGCTCTAATACCATCCGATGGCGCCTGCAAAATTACAAAGAAGACGGCTAAGAATTGACGTCTGAATTGACGTCTAAATGAATAACTTTTGAAATACTCAATCAAATTTCACACTAATCTCATTAATAACTTTTGAAGTATTCTCTCAAACTATACAGAATTTACAGGGCAGTCGCCGTAATACCATCCGATGGTGCCTGCGAAATTACATGGTAAACGGTTGAGAATTGATGTCTGAATTGACGTCTAAATGAATAACTTTTGAAATAGTCAATCAAATTTCACACTAATCCCATTTATAAAATGTGAAGTATTCGTTCAAACTCTACAGAATTTATAGGGCAGTCGCTCTAATACCATCCGATGGCGCCTGCAAAATTACATAGAAGACGGCTAAGAATTGACGTTTGAATTGACGTCTAAATGAATAACTTTTGAAATACGAAATCAAATTTCACACTAATCTCATTAATAACTTTTGAAGTATTCTCTCAAACTTTACAGAATTTACAGGATAGTCGCCGTAATACCATCCGATGGTGCCTGCAAATTACATGGTAAACGGTTGAGAATTGACGGCTGAATTGACGTCTAAATGAATAACTTTTGAAATACTCAAGCAAATTTACCACTAATCTCACTAATAACTTTCGAAGTACTCGCTCAAACTTTACAAACTTCTCAGGGCAGTCGCCGCTATAGCTGTTGGTAGTGCCTGCAAAATTACATGCAAATCGGTTGAGAATTGACTGAGATATCAGCGAAAAACTTGTAAAAATGATGACAAAAATGCCCAGAGATCAGGGAAAACGCATTATAGACAGTGGGTTTGTGGCCATTGTGACTGTCTTGGCATTTCTCTCATTTTTCGTTTGACGACTTTTGACGTCAGAATCAGACTTCAAAAGTCATCAAACAGTGCAAATAGGGTGTTTTACATCTCCCTCAATAAGGGGTAATTCGGAAAAGCAATCTTTTCTCGTTTATTTTCAGCTAGGTATCATATCTTAAAAAAAAAACAAAAAAAAAAACGATATTGGGCCTATGTCGCTGTAGCGTTGATAATTACTCTCTCAATCCTGGCGGCCTGCCTTGTCAGTTCTAACTGCTCAGTCACACATGTACGATGGGGGGAGAGCACTTCTTCAGTGCTGTTTCAATGACGGCCCGCATTTTCAGCGCTCTGGCGACGTGGAAACAGTGTTGTTTCAGTGCATCACATTAAAAACTTTTGGAATACTCGATCAAACCTCACCAAATTTTTAGGGCAGTCGCCGCGACGGCTGTGAATAGTGTGTGCAAAATTACATGTAAAACGGTTGAGAATTGACTGAGATATCAACGAAAAACGCTCCTCCGACGTTGTCACATTGTTGGCTCAGTGCTTTGCATTAATACCTTTTAAAGTACTCAATCAAACTCCGCCAAATTCACTGGGCAGTTGCCGTAGTTCCAGCCGATGGTGCCTGCAAAATTACATGAAAAACGGAGGAGAATTGACGTCTGAATTGACGTCTAAATGAATATATATATTGAAATACTCAAGCAAATTTCCCATTAATCTCATTAATAACATTTGAAGTACTCTCTCAAACTTTACAGAATTTTCAGGGCAGTGGCCATAATACCATTCGATGGTGCCTGCAAAATTACATGGAAGACGGTTGAGAATTGACGTCTGAATTGACGTCTAAATGAATAACTTTTGAAATACTCAGTCAAATTTCACACTAATCTCTTTAATAACTTTTGAAGTATTCTTTCAAACTCTACAGAATTTACAGGGCAGTCGCTCTAATACCATCCGATGGCGCCTGCAAAATTACAAAGAAGACGGCTAAGAATTGACGTCTGAATTGACGTCTAAATGAATAACTTTTGAAATACTCAATCAAATTTCACACTAATCTCATTAATAACTTTTGAAGTATTCTCTCAAACTATACAGAATTTACAGGGCAGTCGCCGTAATACCATCCATTGGTGCCTGCGAAATTACATGGTAAACGGTTGAGAATTGATGTCTGAATTGACGTCTAAATGAATAACTTTTGAAATAGTCAATCAAATATCACACTAATCCCATTTATAAAATGTGAAGTATTCGTTCAAACTCTACAGAATTTACAGGGCAGTCGCTCTAATACCATCCGATGGCGCCTGCAAAATTACATAGAAGACGGCTAAGAATTGACGTCTGAATTGACGTCTAAATGAATAACTTTTGAAATACGAAATCAAATTTCACACTAATCTCAATAATAACTTTTGAAGTATTCTCTCAAACTATACAGAATTTACAGGGCAGTCGCCGTAATACCATCCGATGGTGCCTGCAAAATTACATGGTAAACGGTTGAGAATTGATGTCTGAATTGACGTCTAAATGAATAAATTTTGAAATACTCAAGCAAATTTACCACTAATCTCACTAATAACTTTAGAAGTACTCGCTCAAACTTTACAAACTTCTCAGGGCAGTCGCCGCTATAGCTGTTGGTAGTGCCTGCAAAATTACATGCAAATCGGTTGAGAATTGACTGAGATATCAGCGAAAAACTTGTAAAAATGATACAAAAATGCCCAGAGATCAGTGAAAACGCATTATAGACAGTGGGTTTGTGGCCATTGTGACTGTCTTGGCATTTCTCTCATTTTTCGTTTGACGACTTTTGACGTCAGAATCAGACTTCAAAAGTCATCAGACAGTGCAAATAGGGTGTTTTACATCTCCCTCAATAAGGGGTATTTCGGAAAAGCAATCTTTTCTCGTTTATTTTCAGCTAGGTATCATATCTTAAAAAAAAAAAAAAAAAAAACGATATTGGGCCTATGTCGATGTAGTGTTGATAATTACTCTCTCAATCCTGGCGACCTGCCTTGTCAGTTCTAACTGCTCAGTCACACATGTACGATGGGGGGAGAGCACTTCCTCAGTGCTGTTTCAATGACGGCCCGCATTTTCAGCGCTCTGGCGACGTGGAAACAGTGTTGTTTCAGTGCATCACATTAATAACTTTTGGAATACTCGATCAAACCTCACCAAATTTTTAGGGCAGTCGCCGCGACGGCTGTGAATAGTGTGTGCAAAATTACATGTAAAACGGTTGAGAATTGACTGAGATATCAACGAAAAACGCTCCTCAGACGTTGTCACATTGTTGGCTCAGTGCTTTGCATTAATAACTTTTGAAGTACTCAATCAAACTCCGCCAAATTTACTCGGCAGTTGCCGTAGTTCCAGCCGATGGTGCCTGCAAAATTACATGAAAAACGGTTGAAAATTGACGTCTGAATTAACGTCTAAATGAATATATATATTGAAATACTCAAGCAAATTTCACATTAATCTCATTTTTATCATTTGAAGTACTCTCTCAAACTTTACAGAATTTTCAGGGCAGTGTCCATAATACCATTCGATGGTGCCTGCAAAATTACATGGAAGACGGTTGAGAATTGACGTCTGAATTGACGTCTAAATGAATAACTTTTGAAATACTTAATCAAATTTCACATTAATCTCATTAATAACTTTTGAGGTACTCTCTCAAACTTTACAAAATTTACAGGGCAGTCGCCGTAATACCATCCAATGGTGCCTGCAAAATTACATGGTAAACGGTTGAAAATTGATGTCTGAATTGACGTCTAAATGAATAACTTTTGAAATACTCAGTCAAATTTCACACTAATCTCTTTAATAACTTTTGAAGTATTTGTTCAAACTCTACAGAATTTACAGGGCAGTCGCTCTAATACCATCCGATGGCGCCTGTAAAATTACAAAGAAGACGGCTGAGAATTGACGTCTCAATAGACGTCTAAATGAATAACTTTCGAAATACTCAAGCAAATTTACCACTAATCTCACTAATATTTTCAGAAGTACTCACTCAAACTTTACAGAATTTACAGGGCAGTCGCTGAAATAACATCCAATGGTGCCTGCAAAATTACATGGAAGACGATTGAGAATTGACGTCTAAATTGACGTCTAAAGGAATAACTTTTGAAATAGTCAATCAAATTTCACACTAATCCCATTTATAAAATGTGAAGTATTTGTTCAAACTCTACAGAATTTACAGGGCAGTCGCTCTAATACCATCCGATGGCGCCTGCAAAATTACATAGAAGACGGCTAAGAATTGACGTCTGAATTGACGTCTAAATGAATAACTTCTGAAATACTAAGTCAAATTTCACACTAATCTCATTAATAACTTTTGAAGTATTCTCTCAAACTTTACAGAATTTACAGGATAGTCGCCGTAATACCATCCGATGGTGCCTGCAAATTACATGGTAAACGGTTGAGAATTGACGGCTGAATTGACGTCTAAATGAATAACTTTTGAAATACTCAAGCAAATTTACCACTAATCTCACTAATAACTTTAGAAGTACTCGCTCAAACTTTACAAACTTCTCAGGGCAGTCGCCGCTATAGCTGTTGGTAGTGCCTGCAAAATTACATGCAAATCGGTTGAGAATTGACTGAGATATCAGCGAAAAACTTGTAAAAATGATGACAAAAATGCCCAGAGATCAGTGAAAACGCATTATAGACAGTGGGTTTGTGGCCATTGTGACTGTCTTGGCATTTCTCTCATTTTTCATTTGACGACTTTTGACGTCAGAATCAGACTTCAAAAGTCATCAAACAGTGCAAATAGGGTGTTTTACATCTCCCTCAATAAGGGGTAATTCGGAAAAGCAATCTTTTCTCGTTTATTTTCAGCTAGGTATCATATCTTAAAAAAAAAACAAAAAAAAAAACGATATTGGGCCTATGTCGCTGTAGCGTTGATAATTACTCTCTCAATCCTGGCGGCCTGCCTTGTCAGTTCTAACTGCTCAGTCACACATGTACGATGGGGGGAGAGCACTTCCTCAGTGCTGTTTCAATGACGGCCCGCATTTTCAGCGCTCTGGCGACGTGGAAACAGTGTTGTTTCAGTGCATCACATTAAAAACTTTTGGAATACTCGATCAAACCTCACCAAATTTTTAGGGCAGTCGCCGCGACGGCTGTGAATAGTGTGTGCAAAATTACATGTAAAACGGTTGAGAATTGACTGAGATATCAACGAAAAACGCTCCTCCGACGTTGTCACATTGTTGGCTCAGTGCTTTGCATTAATACCTTTTAAAGTACTCAATCAAACTCCGCCAAATTCACTGGGCAGTTGCCGTAGTTCCAGCCGATGGTGCCTGCAAAATTACATGAAAAACGGAGGAGAATTGACGTCTGAATTGACGTCTAAATGAATATATATATTGAAATACTCAAGCAAATTTCCCATTAATCTCATTAATAACATTTGAAGTACTCTCTCAAACTTTACAGAATTTTCAGGGCAGTGGCCATAATACCATTCGATGGTGCCTGCAAAATTACATGGAAGACGGTTGAGAATTGACGTCTGAATTGACGTCTAAATGAATAACTTTTGAAATACTCAGTCAAATTTCACACTAATCTCTTTAATAACTTTTGAAGTATTCTTTCAAACTCTACAGAATTTACAGGGCAGTCGCTCTAATACCATCCGATGGCGCCTGCAAAATTACAAAGAAGACGGCTAAGAATTGACGTCTGAATTGACGTCTAAATGAATAACTTTTGAAATACTCAATCAAATTTCACACTAATCTCATTAATAACTTTTGAAGTATTCTCTCAAACTATACAGAATTTACAGGGCAGTCGCCGTAATACCATCCATTGGTGCCTGCGAAATTACATGGTAAACGGTTGAGAATTGATGTCTGAATTGACGTCTAAATGAATAACTTTTGAAATAGTCAATCAAATATCACACTAATCCCATTTATAAAATGTGAAGTATTCGTTCAAACTCTACAGAATTTACAGGGCAGTCGCTCTAATACCATCCGATGGCGCCTGCAAAATTACATAGAAGACGGCTAAGAATTGACGTCTGAATTGACGTCTAAATGAATAACTTTTGAAATACGAAATCAAATTTCACACTAATCTCAATAATAACTTTTGAAGTATTCTCTCAAACTATACAGAATTTACAGGGCAGTCGCCGTAATACCATCCGATGGTGCCTGCAAAATTACATGGTAAACGGTTGAGAATTGATGTCTGAATTGACGTCTAAATGAATAAATTTTGAAATACTCAAGCAAATTTACCACTAATCTCACTAATAACTTTAGAAGTACTCGCTCAAACTTTACAAACTTCTCAGGGCAGTCGCCGCTATAGCTGTTGGTAGTGCCTGCAAAATTACATGCAAATCGGTTGAGAATTGACTGAGATATCAGCGAAAAACTTGTAAAAATGATACAAAAATGCCCAGAGATCAGTGAAAACGCATTATAGACAGTGGGTTTGTGGCCATTGTGACTGTCTTGGCATTTCTCTCATTTTTCGTTTGACGACTTTTGACGTCAGAATCAGACTTCAAAAGTCATCAAACAGTGCAAATAGGGTGTTTTACATCTCCCTCAATAAGGGGTATTTCGGAAAAGCAATCTTTTCTCGTTTATTTTCAGCTAGGTATCATATCTTAAAAAAAAAAAAAAAAAAAAAACGATATTGGGCCTATGTCGATGTAGTGTTGATAATTACTCTCTCAATCCTGGCGACCTGCCTTGTCAGTTCTAACTGCTCAGTCACACATGTACGATGGGGGGAGAGCACTTCCTCAGTGCTGTTTCAATGACGGCCCGCATTTTCAGCGCTCTGGCGACGTGGAAACAGTGTTGTTTCAGTGCATCACATTAATAACTTTTGGAATACTCGATCAAACCTCACCAAATTTTTAGGGCAGTCGCCGCGACGGCTGTGAATAGTGTGTGCAAAATTACATGTAAAACGGTTGAGAATTGACTGAGATATCAACGAAAAACGCTCCTCAGACGTTGTCACATTGTTGGCTCAGTGCTTTGCATTAATAACTTTTGAAGTACTCAATCAAACTCCGCCAAATTTACTCGGCAGTTGCCGTAGTTCCAGCCGATGGTGCCTGCAAAATTACATGAAAAACGGTTGAGAATTGACGTCTGAATTGACGTCTAAATGAAAATTTTTTGAAATACTCAAGCAAATTTACCACTAATCTCACTAATAACTTTAGAAGTACTCGCTCAAACTTTACAAACTTCTCAGGGCAGTCGCCGCTATAGCTGTTGGTAGTGCCTGCAAAATTACATGCAAATCGGTTGAGAATTGACTGAGATATCAGCGAAAAACTTGTAAAAATGATGACAAAAATGCCCAGAGATCAGTGAAAACGCATTATAGACAGTGGGTTTGTGGCCATTGTGACTGTCTTGGCATTTCTCTCATTTTTCGTTTGACGACTTTTGACGTCAGAATCAGACTTCAAAAGTCATCAAACAGTGCAAATAGGGTGTTTTACATCTCCCTCAATAAGGGGTAATTCGGAAAAGCAATCTTTTCTCGTTTATTTTCAGCTAGGTATCATATCTTAAAAAAAAAACAAAAAAAAAAACGATATTGGGCCTATGTCGCTGTAGCGTTGATAATTACTCTCTCAATCCTGGCGGCCTGCCTTGTCAGTTCTAACTGCTCAGTCACACATGTACGATGGGGGGAGAGCACTTCCTCAGTGCTGTTTCAATGACGGCCCGCATTTTCAGCGCTCTGGCGACGTGGAAACAGTGTTGTTTCAGTGCATCACATTAAAAACTTTTGGAATACTCGATCAAACCTCACCAAATTTTTAGGGCAGTCGCCGCGACGGCTGTGAATAGTGTGTGCAAAATTACATGTAAAACGGTTGAGAATTGACTGAGATATCAACGAAAAACGCTCCTCCGACGTTGTCACATTGTTGGCTCAGTGCTTTGCATTAATACCTTTTAAAGTACTCAATCAAACTCCGCCAAATTCACTGGGCAGTTGCCGTAGTTCCAGCCGATGGTGCCTGCAAAATTACATGAAAAACGGAGGAGAATTGACGTCTGAATTGACGTCTAAATGAATATATATATTGAAATACTCAAGCAAATTTCCCATTAATCTCATTAATAACATTTGAAGTACTCTCTCAAACTTTACAGAATTTTCAGGGCAGTGGCCATAATACCATTCGATGGTGCCTGCAAAATTACATGGAAGACGGTTGAGAATTGACGTCTGAATTGACGTCTAAATGAATAACTTTTGAAATACTCAGTCAAATTTCACACTAATCTCTTTAATAACTTTTGAAGTATTCTTTCAAACTCTACAGAATTTACAGGGCAGTCGCTCTAATACCATCCGATGGCGCCTGCAAAATTACAAAGAAGACGGCTAAGAATTGACGTCTGAATTGACGTCTAAATGAATAACTTTTGAAATACTCAATCAAATTTCACACTAATCTCATTAATAACTTTTGAAGTATTCTCTCAAACTATACAGAATTTACAGGGCAGTCGCCGTAATACCATCCATTGGTGCCTGCGAAATTACATGGTAAACGGTTGAGAATTGATGTCTGAATTGACGTCTAAATGAATAACTTTTGAAATAGTCAATCAAATATCACACTAATCCCATTTATAAAATGTGAAGTATTCGTTCAAACTCTACAGAATTTACAGGGCAGTCGCTCTAATACCATCCGATGGCGCCTGCAAAATTACATAGAAGACGGCTAAGAATTGACGTCTGAATTGACGTCTAAATGAATAACTTTTGAAATACGAAATCAAATTTCACACTAATCTCAATAATAACTTTTGAAGTATTCTCTCAAACTATACAGAATTTACAGGGCAGTCGCCGTAATACCATCCGATGGTGCCTGCAAAATTACATGGTAAACGGTTGAGAATTGATGTCTGAATTGACGTCTAAATGAATAAATTTTGAAATACTCAAGCAAATTTACCACTAATCTCACTAATAATTTTAGAAGTACTCGCTCAAACTTTACAAACTTCTCAGGGCAGTCGCCGCTATAGCTGTTGGTAGTGCCTGCAAAATTACATGCAAATCGGTTGAGAATTGACTGAGATATCAGCGAAAAACTTGTAAAAATGATACAAAAATGCCCAGAGATCAGTGAAAACGCATTATAGACAGTGGGTTTGTGGCCATTGTGACTGTCTTGGCATTTCTCTCATTTTTCGTTTGACGACTTTTGACGTCAGAATCAGACTTCAAAAGTCATCAAACAGTGCAAATAGGGTGTTTTACATCTCCCTCAATAAGGGGTATTTCGGAAAAGCAATCTTTTCTCGTTTATTTTCAGCTAGGTATCATATCTTAAAAAAAAAAAAAAAAAAAAACGATATTGGGCCTATGTCGATGTAGTGTTGATAATTACTCTCTCAATCCTGGCGACCTGCCTTGTCAGTTCTAACTGCTCAGTCACACATGTACGATGGGGGGAGAGCACTTCCTCAGTGCTGTTTCAATGACGGCCCGCATTTTCAGCGCTCTGGCGACGTGGAAACAGTGTTGTTTCAGTGCATCACATTAATAACTTTTGGAATACTCGATCAAACCTCACCAAATTTTTAGGGCAGTCGCCGCGACGGCTGTGAATAGTGTGTGCAAAATTACATGTAAAACGGTTGAGAATTGACTGAGATATCAACGAAAAACGCTCCTCAGACGTTGTCACATTGTTGGCTCAGTGCTTTGCATTAATAACTTTTGAAGTACTCAATCAAACTCCGCCAAATTTACTCGGCAGTTGCCGTAGTTCCAGCCGATGGTGCCTGCAAAATTACATGAAAAACGGTTGAGAATTGACGTCTGAATTAACGTCTAAATGAATATATATATTGAAATACTCAAGCAAATTTCACATTAATCTCATTAATATCATTTGAAGTACTCTCTCAAACTTTACAGAATTTTCAGGGCAGTGTCCATAATACCATTCGATGGTGCCTGCAAAATTACATGGAAGACGGAGGAGAATTGACGTCTGAATTGACGTCTAAATGAATATATATATTGAAATACTCAAGCAAATTTCCCATTAATCTCATTAATAACATTTGAAGTACTCTCTCAAACTTTACAGAATTTTCAGGGCAGTGGCCATAATACCATTCGATGGTGCCTGCAAAATTACATGGAAGACGGTTGAGAATTGACGTCTGAATTGACGTCTAAATGAATAACTTTTGAAATACTCAGTCAAATTTCACACTAATCTCTTTAATAACTTTTGAAGTATTCTTTCAAACTCTACAGAATTTACAGGGCAGTCGCTCTAATACCATCCGATGGCGCCTGCAAAATTACAAAGAAGACGGCTAAGAATTGACGTCTGAATTGACGTCTAAATGAATAACTTTTGAAATACTCAATCAAATTTCACACTAATCTCATTAATAACTTTTGAAGTATTCTCTCAAACTATACAGAATTTACAGGGCAGTCGCCGTAATACCATCCATTGGTGCCTGCGAAATTACATGGTAAACGGTTGAGAATTGATGTCTGAATTGACGTCTAAATGAATAACTTTTGAAATAGTCAATCAAATATCACACTAATCCCATTTATAAAATGTGAAGTATTCGTTCAAACTCTACAGAATTTACAGGGCAGTCGCTCTAATACCATCCGATGGCGCCTGCAAAATTACATAGAAGACGGCTAAGAATTGACGTCTGAATTGACGTCTAAATGAATAACTTTTGAAATACGAAATCAAATTTCACACTAATCTCAATAATAACTTTTGAAGTATTCTCTCAAACTATACAGAATTTACAGGGCAGTCGCCGTAATACCATCCGATGGTGCCTGCAAAATTACATGGTAAACGGTTGAGAATTGATGTCTGAATTGACGTCTAAATGAATAAATTTTGAAATACTCAAGCAAATTTACCACTAATCTCACTAATAATTTTAGAAGTACTCGCTCAAACTTTACAAACTTCTCAGGGCAGTCGCCGCTATAGCTGTTGGTAGTGCCTGCAAAATTACATGCAAATCGGTTGAGAATTGACTGAGATATCAGCGAAAAACTTGTAAAAATGATACAAAAATGCCCAGAGATCAGTGAAAACGCATTATAGACAGTGGGTTTGTGGCCATTGTGACTGTCTTGGCATTTCTCTCATTTTTCGTTTGACGACTTTTGACGTCAGAATCAGACTTCAAAAGTCATCAAACAGTGCAAATAGGGTGTTTTACATCTCCCTCAATAAGGGGTATTTCGGAAAAGCAATCTTTTCTCGTTTATTTTCAGCTAGGTATCATATCTTAAAAAAAAAAAAAAAAAAAACGATATTGGGCCTATGTCGATGTAGTGTTGATAATTACTCTCTCAATCCTGGCGACCTGCCTTGTCAGTTCTAACTGCTCAGTCACACATGTACGATGGGGGGAGAGCACTTCCTCAGTGCTGTTTCAATGACGGCCCGCATTTTCAGCGCTCTGGCGACGTGGAAACAGTGTTGTTTCAGTGCATCACATTAATAACTTTTGGAATACTCGATCAAACCTCACCAAATTTTTAGGGCAGTCGCCGCGACGGCTGTGAATAGTGTGTGCAAAATTACATGTAAAACGGTTGAGAATTGACTGAGATATCAACGAAAAACGCTCCTCAGACGTTGTCACATTGTTGGCTCAGTGCTTTGCATTAATAACTTTTGAAGTACTCAATCAAACTCCGCCAAATTTACTCGGCAGTTGCCGTAGTTCCAGCCGATGGTGCCTGCAAAATTACATGAAAAACGGTTGAGAATTGACGTCTGAATTAACGTCTAAATGAATATATATATTGAAATACTCAAGCAAATTTCACATTAATCTCATTAATATCATTTGAAGTACTCTCTCAAACTTTACAGAATTTTCAGGGCAGTGTCCATAATACCATTCGATGGTGCCTGCAAAATTACATGGAAGACGGTTGAGAATTGACGTCTGAATTGACGTCTAAATGAATAACTTTTGAAATACTTAATCAAATTTCACATTAATCTCATTAATAACTTTTGAGGTACTCTCTCAAACTTTACAAAATTTACAGGGCAGTCGCCGTAATACCATCCAATGGTGCCTGCAAAATTACATGGTAAACGGTTGAAAATTGATGTCTGAATTGACGTCTAAATGAATAACTTTTGAAATACTCAGTCAAATTTCACACTAATCTCTTTAATAACTTTTGAAGTATTTGTTCAAACTCTACAGAATTTACAGGGCAGTCGCTCTAATACCATCCGATGGCGCCTGTAAAATTACAAAGAAGACGGCTGAGAATTGACGTCTCAATAGACGTCTAAATGAATAACTTTCGAAATACTCAAGCAAATTTACCACTAATCTCACTAATATTTTCAGAAGTACTCACTCAAACTTTACAGAATTTACAGGGCAGTCGCTGAAATAACATCCAATGGTGCCTGCAAAATTACATGGAAGACGATTGAGAATTGACGTCTAAATTGACGTCTAAAGGAATAACTTTTGAAATAGTCAATCAAATTTCACACTAATCCCATTTATAAAATGTGAAGTATTTGTTCAAACTCTACAGAATTTACAGGGCAGTCGCTCTAATACCATCCGATGGCGCCTGCAAAATTACATAGAAGACGGCTAAGAATTGACGTCTGAATTGACGTCTAAATGAATAACTTCTGAAATACTAAGTCAAATTTCACACTAATCTCATTAATAACTTTTGAAGTATTCTCTCGAACCTTACAGAATTTACAGGACAGTCGCCGTAATACCATCCGATGGTGCCTGCAAAATTACATGGTAAACGGTTGAGAATTGACGTCTGAATTGACGTCTAAATGAATAAATTTTGAAATACTCAAGCAAATTTACCACTTATCTCACTAATAACTTTGGAAGTACTCGCTCAAACTTTACAAACTTCTCAGGGCAGTCGCCGCTATAGTTGCTGGTAGTGCCTGCAAAATTACATGTAAATCGGTTGAGAATTGACTGAGATATCAGCGAAAAACGGGTAAAAATGATGACAAAAATGCCCAGAGATCAGTGAAAACGCATTATAGACAGTGGGTCTGTGGCCATTGTGACTGTCTTGGCATTTCTCTCATTTTTCGTTTGACGACTTTTGACGTCAGAATCAGACTTCAAAAGTCATCAAACAGTGCAAATAGGGTGTTTTACATCTCCCTCAATAAGGGGTATTTCGGAAAAGCAATCTTTTCTCGTTTATTTTCAGCTAGGTATCATAACTTAAAATAAAAAAAATATATAAAAAAACGATATTGAGCCTATGTCGCTGTAGTGTTGATAATTACTCTCTCAATCCTGGCGGCCTGCCTTGTCAGTTCTAACTGCTCAGTCACACATGTACGATGGGGGGAGAGCACTTCCTCAGTGCTGTTTCAATGACGACCCGCATTTTCAGCGCTCTGGCGACGTGGAAACAGTGTTGTTTCAGTGCATCACATTAATAACTTTTGGAATACTCGATCAAACCTCACCAAATTTTTAGGGCAGTCGCCGCGACGGCTGTGAATAGTGTGTGCAAAATTACATGTAAAACGGTTGAGAATTGACTGAGATATCAACGAAAAACGCTCCTCCGACGTTGTCACATCGTTGGCTCAGTGCTTTGCATTAATAACTTTTGAAGTACTCAATCAAACTCCGCCAAATTCACTGGGCAGTTGCCGTAGTTCCTGCCGATGGTGCCTGCAAAATTACACGAAAAACGGTTGAGAATTGACGTCTGAATTGACGTCTAAATGAATATATATATTGAAATACTCAAGCAAATTTCACATTAATCTCATTAATAACATTTGAAGTACTATCTCAAACTTTACAGAATTTTCAGGGCAGTGGCCATAATACCATTCGATGGTGCCTGCAAAATTACATGGAAGACGGTTGAGAATTGACGTCTGAATTGACGTCTAAGTGAATAACTTTTGAAATACTTAATCAAATTTCACATTAATCTCATTAATAACTTTTGAGGTACTCTCTCAAACTTTACAAAATTTACAGGGCAGTCGCCGTAATACCATCCAATGGTGCCTGCAAAATTACATGGTAAACGGTTGAGAATTGATGTCTGAATTGACGTCTAAATGAATAACTTTTGAAATACTCAGTCAAATTTCACACTAATCGCTTTAATAACTTTTGAAGTATTCTCTCAAACTATACAGAATTTACAGGGCAGTCGCCGTAATACCATCCGATGGTGCCTGCGAAATTACATGGTAAACGGTTGAGAATTGATGTCTGAATTGACGTCTAAATGAATAACTTTTGAAATAGTCAAGCAAATTTACCACTAATCTCACTAATAACTTCAGAAGTACTCACTCAAACTTTACAGAATTTACAGGGCAGTCGCTGAAATAACATCCAATGGTGCCCGCAAAATTACATGGAAGACGATTGAGAATTGACGTCTAAATTGACGTCTAAATGAATAACTTTTGAAATAGTCAATCAAATTTCACACTAATCCTATTTATAAAATGTGAAGTATTCGTTCAAACTCTACAGAATTTACAGGGCAGTCGCTCTAATACCATCCGATGGCGCCTGCAAAATTACATAGAAGACGGCTGAGAATTGACGTCTGAATTGACGTCTAAATGAATAACTTTTGAAATACTAAATCAAATTTCACACTAATCTCATTAATAACTTTTGAAGTATTCTCTCAAACTTTACAGAATTTACAGGACAGTCGCCGTAATACCATCCAATGGTGCCTGCAAAATTACATGGTAAACGGTTGAGAATTGACGTCCGAATTGACGTCTAAATGAATAAATTTTGCAATACTCAAGCAAATTTACCACTAATCTCACTAATAACTTTAGAAGTACTCGCTCAAACTTTACAAACTTCTCAGGGCAGTCGCTGCTATAGTTGCTGGTAGTGCCTGCAAAATTACATGTAAATCGGTTGAGAATTGACAGAGATATCAGCGAAAAACGGGTAAAAATGATGACAAAAATGCCCAGAGATCAGTGAAAACGCATTATAGACAGTGGGTTTGTGGCCATTGTGACTGTCTTGGCATTTCTCTCATTTTTCGTTTGACGACTTTTGACGCCAGAATCAGACGTCAAAAGTCATCAAACAGTGCAAATAGGGTGTTTTACATCTCCCTCAATAAGGGGTATTTTGGAAAAGCAATTTTTTCTCGTTTATTTTCAGCTAGGTATCATAACTTAAAAAAAAAAAAAAAAAAAAAAAAACGATATTGGGCCTATGTCGCTGTAGTGTTGATAATTACTCTCTCAATCCTGGCGACCTGCCTTGTCAGTTCTAACTGCTCAGTCACACATGTACGATGGGGGGAGAGCACTTCCTCAGTGCTGTTTCAATGACGGCCCGCATTTTCAGCGCTCTGGCGACGTGGAAACAGTGTTGTTTCAGTGCATCACATTAATAACTTTTGGAATACTCGATCAAACCTCACCAAATTTTTAGGGCAGTCGCCGCGACGGCTGTGAATAGTGTGTGCAAAATTACATGTAAAACGGTTGAGAATTGACTGAGATATCAACGAAAAACGCTCCTCAGACGTTGTCACATTGTTGGCTCAGTGCTTTGCATTAATAACTTTTGAAGTACTCAATCAAACTCCGCCAAATTTACTCGGCAGTTGCCGTAGTTCCAGCCGATGGTGCCTGCAAAATTACATGAAAAACGGTTGAGAATTGACGTCTGAATTAACGTCTAAATGAATATATATATTGAAATACTCAAGCAAATTTCACATTAATCTCATTAATATCATTTGAAGTACTCTCTCAAACTTTACAGAATTTTCAGGGCAGTGTCCATAATACCATTCGATGGTGCCTGCAAAATTACATGGAAGACGGTTGAGAATTGACGTCTGAATTGACGTCTAAATGAATAACTTTTGAAATACTTAATCAAATTTCACATTAATCTCATTAATAACTTTTGAGGTACTCTCTCAAACTTTACAAAATTTACAGGGCAGTCGCCGTAATACCATCCAATGGTGCCTGCAAAATTACATGGTAAACGGTTGAAAATTGATGTCTGAATTGACGTCTAAATGAATAACTTTTGAAATACTCAGTCAAATTTCACACTAATCTCTTTAATAACTTTTGAAGTATTTGTTCAAACTCTACAGAATTTACAGGGCAGTCGCTCTAATACCATCCGATGGCGCCTGTAAAATTACAAAGAAGACGGCTGAGAATTGACGTCTCAATAGACGTCTAAATGAATAACTTTTGAAATACTCAATCAAATTTCACACTAATCTCATTAATAACTTTTGAAGTATTCTCTCAAACTATACAGAATTTACAGGGCAGTCGCCGTAATACCATCCGATGGTGCCTGCAAAATTACATGGTAAACGGTTGAGAATTGATGTCTGAATTGACGTCTAAATGAATAACTTTCGAAATACTCAAGCAAATTTACCACTAATCTCACTAATATTTTCAGAAGTACTCACTCAAACTTTACAGAATTTACAGGGCAGTCGCTGAAATAACATCCAATGGTGCCTGCAAAATTACATGGAAGACGATTGAGAATTGACGTCTAAATTGACGTCTAAAGGAATAACTTTTGAAATAGTCAATCAAATTTCACACTAATCCCATTTATAAAATGTGAAGTATTCGTTCAAACTCTACAGAATTTACAGGGCAGTCGCTCTAATACCATCCGATGGCGCCTGCAAAATTACATAGAAGACGGCTAAGAATTGACGTCTGAATTGACGTCTAAATTAATAACTTCTGAAATACTAAGTCAAATTTCACACTAATCTCATTAATAACTTTTGAAGTATTCTCTCGAACCTTACAGAATTTACAGGACAGTCGCCGTAATACCATCCGATGGTGCCTGCAAAATTACATGGTAAACGGTTGAGAATTGACGTCTGAATTGACGTCTAAATGAATAAATTTTGAAATACTCAAGCAAATTTACCACTTATCTCACTAATAACTTTAGAAGTACTCGCTCAAACTTTACAAACTTCTCAGGGCAGTCGCCGCTATAGTTGCTGGTAGTGCCTGCAAAATTACATGTAAATCGGTTGAGAATTGACTGAGATATCAGCGAAAAACGGGTAAAAATGATGACAAAAATGCCCAGAGATCAGTGAAAACGCATTATAGACAGTGGGTCTGTGGCCATTGTGACTGTCTTGGCATTTCTCTCATTTTTCGTTTGACGACTTTTGACGTCAGAATCAGACTTCAAAAGTCATCAAACAGTGCAAATAGGGTGTTTTACATCTCCCTCAATAAGGGGTATTTCGGAAAAGCAATCTTTTCTCGTTTATTTTCAGCTAGGTATCATAACTTAAAATAAAAAAAAAATTAAAAAAAACGATATTGAGCCTATGTCGCTGTAGTGTTGATAATTACTCTCTCAATCCTGGCGGCCTGCCTTGTCAGTTCTAACTGCTCAGTCACACATGTACGATGGGGGGAGAGCACTTCCTCAGTGCTGTTTCAATGACGACCCGCATTTTCAGCGCTCTGGCGACGTGGAAACAGTGTTGTTTCAGTGCATCACATTAATAACTTTTGGAATACTCGATCAAACCTCACCAAATTTTTAGGGCAGTCGCTGCGACGGCTGTGAATAGTGTGTGCAAAATTACATGTAAAACGGTTGAGAATTGACTGAGATATCAACGAAAAACGCTCCTCCGACGTTGTCACATCGTTGGCTCAGTGCTTTGCATTAATAACTTTTGAAGTACTCAATCAAACTCCGCCAAATTCACTGGGCAGTTGCCGTAGTTCCTGCCGATGGTGCCTGCAAAATTACACGAAAAACGGTTGAGAATTGACGTCTGAATTGACGTCTAAATTAATATATATATTGAAATACTCAAGCAAATTTCACATTAATCTCATTAATAACATTTGAAGTACTATCTCAAACTTCACAGAATTTTCAGGGCAGTGGCCATAATACCATTCGATGGTGCCTGCAAAATTACATGGAAGACGGTTGAGAATTGACGTCTGAATTGACGTCTAAATGAATAACTTTTGAAATACTTAATCAAATTTCACATTAATCTCATTAATAACTTTTGAGGTACTCTCTCAAACTTTACAAAATTTACAGGGCAGTCGCCGTAATACCATCCAATGGTGCCTGCAAAATTACATGGTGAACGGTTGAGAATTGATGTCTGAATTGACGTCTAAATGAATAACTTTTGAAATACTCAGTCAAATTTCACACTAATCTCTTTAATAACTTTTGAAGTATTCGTTCAAACTCTACAGAATTTACAGGGCAGTCGCTCTAATACCATCCGATGGCGCCTGCAAAATTACAAAGATGACGGCTAAGAATTGACGTCTGAATTGACGTCTAAATGAATAACTTTTGAAATACTCAATCAAATTTCACACTAATCTCATTAATAACTTTTGAAGTATTCTCTCAAACTATACAGAATTTACAGGGCAGTCGCCGTAATATCATCCGATGGTGCCTGCAAAATTACATGGTAAACGGTTGAGAATTGATGTCTGAATTGACGTCTAAATGAATAACTTTTGAAATAGTCAATCAAATTTCACACTAATCCCATTTATAAAATGTGAAGTATTCGTTCAAACTCTACAGAATTTACAGGGCAGTCGCTCTAATACCATCCGATGGCGCCTGCAAAAGTACAAAGAAGACGGCTAAGAATTGACGTCTGAATTGACGTCTAAATGAATAACTTCTGAAATACTAAGTCAAATTTCACACTAATCTCATTAATACCTTTTGAAGTATTCTCTCAAACTTTACAGAATTTACAGGACAGTCGCCGTAATACCATCCGATGGTGCCTGCAAAATTACATGGTAAACGGTTGAGAATTGACGTCTGAATTGACGTCTAAATGAATAAATTTTGAAATACTCAAGCAAATTTACCACTAATCTCACTAATAACTTTAGAAGTACTCGCTCAAACTTTACAAACTTCTCAGGGCAGTCGCCGCTATAGTTGCTGGTAGTGCCTGCAAAATTACATGTAAATCGGTTGAGAATTGACTGAGATATCAGCGAAAAACGGGTAAAAATGATGACAAAAATGCCCAGAGATCAGTGAAAACGCATTATAGACAGTGGGTCTGTGGCCATTGTGACTGTCTTGGCATTTCTCTCATTTTTCGTTTGACGACTTTTGACGTCAGAATCAGACTTCAAAAGTCATCAAACAGTGCAAATAGGGTGTTTTACATCTCCCTCAATAAGGGGTATTTCGGAAAAGCAATCTTTTCTCGTTTATTTTCAGCTAGGTATCATAACTTAAAATAAAAAAAAATAAAAAAAACGATATTGGGCCTATGTCGCTGTAGTGTTGATAATTACTCTCTCAATCCTGGCGGCCTGCCTTGTCAGTTCTAACTGCTCAGTCACACATGTACGATGGGGGGAGAGCACTTCCTCAGTGCTGTTTCAATGACGGCCCGCATTTTCAGCGCTCTGGCGACGTGGAAACAGTGTTGTTTCAGTGCATCACATTAATAACTTTTGGAATACTCGATCAAACCTCACCAAATTTTTAGGGCAGTCGCCGCGACGGCTGTGAATAGTGTGTGCAAAATTACATGTAAAACGGTTGAGAATTGACTGAGATATCAACGAAAAACGCTCCTCCGACACTGTCACATCGTTGGCTCAGTGCTTTGCATTAATAACTTTTGAAGTACTCAATCAAACTCCGCCAAATTCACTGGGCAGTTGCCGTAGTTCCAGCCGATGGTGCCTGCAAAATTACATGAAAAACGGTTGAGAATTGACGTCTGAATTGACGTCTAAATTAATATATATATTGAAATACTCAAGCAAATTTCACATTAATCTCATTAATAACATTTGAAGTACTTTCTCAAACTTTACAGAATTTTCAGGGCAGTGGCCATAATACCATTCGATGGTGCCTGCAAAATTACATGGAAGACGGTTGAGAATTGACGCCTGAATTGACGTCTAAATGAATAACTTTTGAAATACTTAATCAAATTTCACATTAATCTCATTAATAACTTTTGAGGTACTCTCTCAAACTTTACAAAATTTACAGGGCAGTCGCCGTAATACCATCCAATGGTGCCTGCAAAATTACATGGTGAACGGTTGAGTATTGATGTCTGAATTGACGTCTAAATGAATAACTTTTGAAATACTCAGTCAAATTTCACACTAATCTCTTTAATAACTTTTGAAGTATTCGTTCAAACTCTACAGAATTTACAGGGCAGTCGCTCTAATACCATCCGATGGCGCCTGCAAAATTACAAAGAAGACGGCTAAGAATTGACGTCTGAATTGACGTCTAAATGAATAACTTTTGAAATACTCAATCAAATTTCACACTAATCTCATTAATAACTTTTGAAGTATTCTCTCAAACTATACAGACTTTACAGGGCAGTCGCCGTAATATCATCCGATGGTGCCTGCAAAATTACATGGTAAACGGTTGAGAATTGATGTCTGAATTGACGTCTAAATGAATAACTTTTGAAATAGTCAATCAAATTTCACACTAATCCCATTTATAAAATGTGAAGTATTCGTTCAAACTCTACAGAATTTACAGGGCAGTCGCTCTAATACCATCCGATGGCGCCTGCAAAATTACATAGAAGACGGCTAAGAATTGACGTCTGAATTGACGTCTAAATGAATAACTTTTGAAATACTAAATCAAATTTCACACTAATCTCATTAATAACTTTTGAAGTATTCTCTCAAACTTTACAGAATTTACATGACAGTCGCCGTAATACCATCCGATGGTGCCTGCAAAATTACATGGTAAACGGTTGAGAATTGACGTCTGAATTGACGTCTAAATAAATAAATTTTGAAATACTCAAGCAAATTTACCACTAATCTCACTAATAACTTTAGAAGTACTCGCTCAAACTTTACAAACTTCTCAGGGCAGTCGCCGCTATAGTTGCTGGTAGTGTCTGCAAAATTACATGCAAATCGGTTGAGAATTGACTGAGATATCAGCGAAAAACTTGTAAAAATGATGACAAAAATGCCCAGAGATCAGTGAAAACGCATTATAGACAGTGGGTCTGTGGCCATTGTGACTGTCTTGGCATTTCTCTCATTTTTCGTTTGACGACTTTTGACGTCAGAATCAGACTTCAAAAGTCATCAAACAGTGCAAATAGGGTGTTTTACATCTCCCTCAATAAGGGGTATTTCGGAAAAGCAATCTTTTCTCGTTTATTTTCAGCTAGGTATCATAACTTAAAATAAAAATTAAAAAAAAAAACGATATTGGGCCTATGTCGCTGTAGTGTTGATAATTACTCTCTCAATCCTGGCGACCTGCCTTGTCAGTTCTAACTGCTCAGTCACACATGTACGATGGGGGGAGAGCACTTCCTCAGTGCTGTTTCAATGACGGCCCGCATTTTCAGCGCTCTGGCGACGTGGAAACAGTGTTGTTTCAGTGCATCACATTAATAACTTTTGGAATACTCGATCAAACCTCACCAAAATTTTAGGGCAGTCGCCGCGACGGCTGTGAATAGTGTGTGCAAAATTACATGTAAAACGGTTGAGAATTGACTGAGATATCAACGAAAAACGTTCCTCCGACGTTGTCACATCGTTGGCTCAGTGCTTTGCATTAATAACTTTTGAAGTACTCAATCAAACTCCGCCAAATTTACTGGGCAGTTGCCGTAGTTCCAGCCGATGGTGCCTGCAAAATTACATGAAAAACGGTTGAGAATTGACGTCTGAATTGACGTCTAAATGAATATATATATTGAAATACTCAAGCAAATTTCACATTAATCTCATTAATAACATTTGAAGTACTCTCTCAAACTTTACAGAATTTTCAGGGCAGTGGCCATAATACCATTCGATGGTGCCTGCAAAATTACATGGAAGACGGTTGAGAATTGACGTCTGAATTGACGTCTAAATGAATAACTTTTGAAATACTTAATCAAATTTCACATTAATCTCATTTATAACTTTTGAGGTACTCTCTCAAACTTTACAAAATTTACAGGGCAGTCGCCGTAATACCATCCAATGGTGCCTGCAAAATTACATGGTAAACGGTTGAGAATTGATGTCTGAATTGACGTCTAAATGAATAACTTTTGAAATAGTCAATCAAATTTCACACTAATCCCATTTATAAAATGTGAAGTATTCGTTCAAACTCTACAGAATTTACAGGGCAGTCGCTCTAATACCATCCGATGGCGCCTGCAAAATTACAAAGACGACGGCTGAGAATTGACGTCTCAATTGACGTCTAAATGAATAACTTTTGAAATACTCAATCAAATTTCACAATAATCTCATTAATAACTTTTGAAGTATTCTCTCAAACTATACAGAATTTACAGGGCAGTCGCCGTAATACCATCCGATGGTGCCTGCAAAATTACATGGTAAACGGTTGAGAATTGACGTCTGAATTGACGTCTAAATAAATAAATTTTGAAATACTCAAGCAAATTTACCACTAATCTCACTAATAACTTTAGAAGTACTCGCTCAAACTTTACAAACTTCTCAGGGCAGTCGCCGCTATAGTTGCTGGTAGTGTCTGCAAAATTACATGCAAATCGGTTGAGAATTGACTGAGATATCAGCGAAAAACTTGTAAAAATGATGACAAAAATGCCCAGAGATCAGTGAAAACGCATTATAGACAGTGGGTCTGTGGCCATTGTGACTGTCTTGGCATTTCTCTCATTTTTCGTTTGACGACTTTTGACGTCAGAATCAGACTTCAAAAGTCATCAAACAGTGCAAATAGGGTGTTTTACATCTCCCTCAATAAGGGGTATTTCGGAAAAGCAATCTTTTCTCGTTTATTTTCAGCTAGGTATCATAACTTAAAATAAAAATTAAAAAAAAAAACGATATTGGGCCTATGTCGCTGTAGTGTTGATAATTACTCTCTCAATCCTGGCGACCTGCCTTGTCAGTTCTAACTGCTCAGTCACACATGTACGATGGGGGGAGAGCACTTCCTCAGTGCTGTTTCAATGACGGCCCGCATTTTCAGCGCTCTGGCGACGTGGAAACAGTGTTGTTTCAGTGCATCACATTAATTACTTTTGGAATACTCGATCAAACCTCACCAAAATTTTAGGGCAGTCGCCGCGACGGCTGTGAATAGTGTGTGCAAAATTACATGTAAAACGGTTGAGAATTGACTGAGATATCAACGAAAAACGTTCCTCCGACGTTGTCACATCGTTGGCTCAGTGCTTTGCATTAATAACTTTTGAAGTACTCAATCAAACTCCGCCAAATTTACTGGGCAGTTGCCGTAGTTCCAGCCGATGGTGCCTGCAAAATTACATGAAAAACGGTTGAGAATTGACGTCTGAATTGACGTCTAAATGAATATATATATTGAAATACTCAAGCAAATTTCACATTAATCTCATTAATAACATTTGAAGTACTCTCTCAAACTTTACAGAATTTTCAGGGCAGTGGCCATAATACCATTCGATGGTGCCTGCAAAATTACATGGAAGACGGTTGAGAATTGACGTCTGAATTGACGTCTAAATGAATAACTTTTGAAATACTTAATCAAATTTCACATTAATCTCATTAATAACTTTTGAGGTACTCTCTCAAACTTTACAAAATTTACAGGGCAGTCGCCGTAATACCATCCAATGGTGCCTGCAAAATTACATGGTAAACGGTTGAGAATTGATGTCTGAATTGACGTCTAAATGAATAACTTTTGAAATAGTCAATCAAATTTCACACTAATCCCATTTATAAAATGTGAAGTATTCGTTCAAACTCTACAGAATTTACAGGGCAGTCGCTCTAATACCATCCGATGGCGCCTGCAAAATTACAAAGACGACGGCTGAGAATTGACGTCTCAATTGACGTCTAAATGAATAACTTTTGAAATACTCAATCAAATTTCACAATAATCTCATTAATAACTTTTGAAGTATTCTCTCAAACTATACAGAATTTACAGGGCAGTCGCCGTAATACCATCCGATGGTGCCTGCAAAATTGCATGGTAAACGGTTGAGAATTGATGTCTGAATTGACGTCTAAATGAATAACTTTTGAAATAGTCAATCAAATTTCACACTAATCCCATTTATAAAATGTGAAGTATTCGTTCAAACTCTACAGAATTTACAGGGCAGTCGCTCTAATACCATCCGATGGCGCCTGCAAAATTACATAGAAGACGGCTAAGAATTGACGTCTGAATTGACGTCTAAATGAATAACTTCTGAAATACTAAATCAAATTTCACACTAATCTCATTAATAACTTTTGAAGTATTTTCTCAAACTTTACAGAATTTACAGGACCGTCGCCGTAATACCATCCGATGGTGCCTGCAAAATTACATGGTAAACGGTTGAGAATTGACGTCTGAATTGACGTCTAAATGAATAAATTTTGAAATACTCAAGCAAATTTACCACTAATCTCACTAATAACTTTAGAAGTACTCTCTCAAACTTTACAAACTTCTCAGGGCAGTCGCCGCTATAGTTGCTGGTAGTGCCTGCAAAATTACATGTAAATCGGTTGAGAATTGACTGAGATATCAGCGAAAAACTTGTAAAAATGATGACAAAAATGCCCAGAGATCAGTGAAAACGCATTATAGACAGTGGGTTTGTGGCCATTGTGACTGTCTTGGCATTTCTCTCATTTTTCGTTTGACGACTTTTGACGTCAGAATCAGACGTCAAAAGTCATCAAACAGTGCAAATAGGGTGTTTTACATCCCCCTCAATAAGGGGTATTTCGGAAAAGCAATCTTTTCTCGTTTATTTTCAGCTAGGTATCATAACTTAAAAAAAAAAAAAAAAAAAACGATATTGGGCCTATGTCGCTGTAGTGTTGATAATTACTCTCTCAATCCTGGCGACCAGCCTTGTCAGTTCTAACTGCTCAGTCACACATGTACGATGGGGGGAGAGCACTTCCTCAGTGCTGTTTCAATGACGGCCCGCATTTTCAGCGCTCTGGCGACGTGGAAACAGTGTTGTTTCAGTGCATCACATTAATAACTTTTGGAATACTCGATCAAACCTCACTATATTTTTAGGGCAGTCGCCGCGACGGCTGTGAATAGTGTGTGCAAAATTACATGTAAAACGGTTGAGAATTGACTGAGATATAAACGAAAAACGCTCCTCCGACGTTGTCACATCGTTGGCTCAGTGCTTTGCATTAATAACTTTTGAAGTACTCAATCAAACTCCGCCAAATTCACTGGGCAGTTGCCGTCGTTCCAGCCGATGGTGCCTGCAAAATTACATGAAAAACGGTTGAGAATTGACGTCTGAATTGACGTCTAAATTAATATATATATTGAAATACTCAAGCAAATTTCACATTAATCTCATTAATAACATTTGAAGTACTCTCTCAAGCTTTACAGAATTTTCAGGGCAGTGGCCATAATACCATTCGATGGTGCCTGCAAAATTACATGGAAGACGGTTGAGAATTGACGTCTGAATTGACGTCTAAATGAATAACTTTTGAAATACTTAATCAAATTTCACATTAATCTCATTAATAACTTTGAGGTACTCTCTCAAACTTTACAAAATTTACAGGGCAGTCGCCGTAATACCATCCAATGGTGCCTGAAAAATTACATGGTGAACGGTTGAGAATTGATGTCTGAATTGACGTCTAAATGAATAACTTTTGAAATACTCAGTCAAATTTCACCCTAATCTCTTTAATAACTTTTGCAGTATTCGTTCAAACTCTACAGAATTAACAGGGCAGTCGCTCTAGTACCATCCGATGGCGCCTGCAAAATTACAAAGAAGACGGCTAAGAATTGACGTCTGAATTGACGTCTAAATGAATAACTTTTGAAATACTCAATCAAATTTCGCACTAATCTCATTAATAACTTTTGAAGTATTCTCTCAAACTATACAGAATTTACAGGGCAGTCGCCGTAATACCATCCGATGGTGCCTGCAAAATTACATGGTAAACGGTTGAGAATTGATGTCTGAATTGACGTCTAAATGAATAACTTTTGAAATAGTCAATCAAATTTCACACTAATCCCATTTATAAAATGTGAAGTATTCGTTCAAACTTTACAGAATTTACAGGGCAGTCGCTCTTATACCATCCGATGGCGCCTGCAAAATTACATAGAAGACGGCTAAGAATTGACGTCTGAATTGACGTCTAAGTGAATAACTATTGAAATACTAAATCAAATTTCACACTAATCTCATTAATAACTTTTGAAGTATTCTCTCAAACTTTACAGAATTTACAGGACAGTCGCCGTAATACCATCCAATGGTGCCTGCAGAATTACATGGTAAACGGTTGAGAATTGACGTCTGAATTGACGTCTAAATGAATAAATTTTGAAATACTCAAGCAAATTTACCACTAATCTCACTAATAACTTTAGAAGTACTCGCTCAAACTTTACAAACTTCTCAGGGCAGTCGCCGCTATAGCTGCTGGTAGTGCCTGCAAAATTACATGCAAATCGGTTGAGAATTGACTGAGATATCAGCGAAAAACTTGTAAAAATGATGACAAAAATGCCCAGAGATCAGTGAAAACGCATTATAGACAGTGGGTTTGTGGCCATTGTGACTGTCTTGGCATTTCTCTCATTTTTCGTTTGACGACTTTTGACGTCAGAATCAGACTTCAAAAGTCATCAAACAGTGCAAATAGGGTGTTTTACATCTCCCTCAATAAGGGGTATTTCGGAAAAGCAATCTTTTCTCGTTTATTTTCAGCTAGGTATCATAACTTAAAAAAAAAAAAAAAAAAAACTGTAGCTGTAGTGTTGATAATTACTCTCTCAATCCTGGCGACCTGCCTTGTCAGTTCTAACTGCTCAATCACACATGTACGATGGGGGGAGAGCACTTCCTCAGTGCTGTTTCAATGACGGCCCGCATTTTCAGCGCTCCGGCGACGTGGAAACAGTGTTGTTTCAGTGCATCACATTAATAACTTTTGGAATACTTGATCAAACCTCACCAAATTTTTAGGGCAGTCGCCGCGACGGCTGTGAATAGTGTGTGCAAAATTACATGTAAAACGGTTGAGAATTGACTGAGATATCAAAGAAAAACGCTCCTCCGACGTTGTCACATCGTTGGCTCAGTGCTTTGCATAAATAACTTTTGAAGTACTCAATCAAACTCCGCCAAATTCACTGGGCAGTTGCCGTAGTTCCAGCCGATGGTGCCTGCAAAATTACATGAAAAACGGTTGAGAATTGACGTCTGAATTGACGTCTACATGAATATATATATTGAAATACTCAAGCAAATTTCACATTAATCTCATTAATAACATTTGAAGTACTCTTACAAACTTTACAGAATTTACAGGGCAGTCGCTCTAATACCATCCGATGGCGCCTGCAAAATTACAAAGAAGACGGCTAAGAATTGACGTCTGAATTGACGTCTAAATGAATAACTTTTGAAATACTTAATCAAATTTCACATTAATCTCATTAATAACTTTTGAGGTACTCTCTCAAACTTTACAAAATTTACAGGGCAGTCGCCGTAATACCATCCAATGGTGCCTGCAAAATTACATGGTAAACGGTTGAAAATTGATGTCTGAATTGACGTCTAAATGAATAACTTTTGAAATACTCAGTCAAATTTCACACTAATCTCTTTAATAACTTTTGAAGTATTCGTTCAAACTCTACAGAATTTACAGGGCAGTCGCTCTAATACCATCCGATGGCGCCTGCAAAATTACAAAGAAGACGGCTGAGAATTGACGTCTCAATAGACGTCTAAATGAATAACTTTTGTAATACTCAATCAAATTTCACACTAATCTCATTAATAACTTTTGAAGTATTCTCTCAAACTATACAGAATTTACAGGGCAGTCGCCGTAATACCATCCGATGGTGCCTGCAAAATTACATGGTAAACGGTTGAGAATTGATGTCTGAATTGACGTCTAAATGAATAACTTTTGAAATACTCAAGCAGATTTACCACTAATCTCACTAATATTTTCAGAAGTACTCACTCAAACTTTACAGAATTTACAGGGCAGTCGCTGAAAGAACATCCAATGGTGCCTGCAAAATTACATGGAAGACGATTGAGAATTGACGTCTAAATTGACGTCTAAATGAATAACTTTTGAAATAGTCAATCAAATTTCACACTAATCCCATTTATAAAATGTGAAGTATTCGTTCAAACTCTACAGAATTTACAGGGCAGTCGCTCTAATACCATCCGATGGCGCCTGCAAAATTACATAGAAGACGGCTAAGAATTGACGTCTGAATTGACGTCTAAATGAATAACTTTTCAAATACTCAATCAAATTTCACACTAATCTCATTAATAACTTTTGATGTATTTTCTCAAACTTTACAGAATTTACAAGACAGTCGCCGTAATACCATCCGATGGTGCCTGCAAAATTACATGGTAAACGGTTGAGAATTGACGTCTGAATTGACGTCTAAATGAAAATTTTTTGAAATACTCAAGCAAATTTACCACTAATCTCACTAATAACTTTAGAAGTACTTGC
The DNA here is from genome assembly GCA_964017125.1 of Flabesymbios commensalis. Taxonomy (NCBI): domain Eukaryota; kingdom Metazoa; phylum Annelida; class Polychaeta; order Terebellida; family Flabelligeridae; genus Flabesymbios; species Flabesymbios commensalis. The sequence continues at coordinate 12,610 of CAXHKU010000729.1, read as the reverse complement.
TCAAACTTTACAAACTTCTCAGGGCAGTCGCCGCTATAGTTGCTGGTAGTGCCTGCAAAATTACATGCAAATCGGTTGAGAATTGACTGAGATATCAGCGAAAAACGGGTAAAAATGATGACAAAAATGCCCAGAGATCATTGAAAACGCATTGTAGACAGTGGGTTTGTGGCCATTGTGACTGTCTTGGCATTTCTCTCATTTTTCGTTTGACGACTTTTGACGTCAGAATCAGACGTCAAAAGTCATCAAACAGTGCAAATAGGGTGTTTTACATCTCCCTCAATAAGGGGTATTTCGGAAAAGCAATCTTTTCTCGTTTATTTTCAGCTAGGTATCATAACTTAAAAAAAAAAAAAAAAAAACGATATTGGGCCTATGTCGCTGTAGTGTTGATAATTACTCTCTCAATCCTGGCGACCTGCCTTGTCAGTTCTAACTGCTCAGTCACACATGTACGATGGGGGGAGAGCACTTCCTCAGTGCTGTTTCAATGACGGCCCGCATTTTCAGCGCTCTGGCGACGTGGAAACAGTGTTGTTTCAGTGCATCACATTAATAACTTTTGGAATACTCGATCAAACCTCACCAAATTTTTAGGGCAGTCGCCGCAACGGCTGTGAATAGTGTGTGCAAAATTACATGTAAAACGGTTGAGAATTGACCGAGATATCAACGAAAAACGCTCCTCCGACGTTGTCACATCGTTGGCTCAGTGCTTTGCATTAATAACTTTTGAAGTACTCGATCAAACTCCGCCAAATTTACTGGGCAGTTGCCGTAGTTCCAGCCGATGGTGCCTGCAAAATTACATGAAAAACGGTTGAGAATTGACGTCTGAATTGACGTCTAAATGAATATATATATTGAAATACTCAAGCAAATTTCACATTAATCTCATTAATAACATTTGAAGTACTCTCTCAAACTTTATAGAATTTTTAGGGTAGTGGCCATAATACCATTCGATGGTGCCTGCAAAATTACATGGAAGACGGTTGAGAATTGACGTCTGAATTGACGTCTAAATGAATAACTTTTGAAATACTTAATCAAATTTCACATTAATCTCATTAATAACTTTTGAGGTACTCTCTCAAACTTTACAAAATTTACAGGGCAGTCGCCGTAATACCATCCGATGGTGCCTGCAAAATTACATGGTAAACGGTTGAGAATTGATGTCTGAATTGACGTCTAAATGAATATTTTTTGAAATACTCAGTCAAATTTCACACTAATCTCTTTAATAACTTTTGAAGTATTCGTTCAAACTCTACAGAATTTACAGGGCAGTCGCTCTAATACCATCCGATGGCGCCTGCAAAATTACAAAGAAGACGGCTGAGAATTGACGTCTGAATTGACGTCTAAATGAATAACTTTTGAAATACTCAATCAAATTTCACACTAATCTCATTAATAACTTTTGAAGTATTCTCTCAAACTTTACAGAATTTACAGGACCGTCGCCGTAATACCATCCGATGGTGCCTGCAAAATTACATGGTAAACGGTTGAGAATTGATGTCTGAATTGACGTCTAAATGAATAACTTTTGAAATACTCAAGCAAATTTACCACTAATCTCACTAATAACTTTAGAAGTACTCGCTCAAACTTTACAAACTTCTCAGGGCAGTCGCCGCTATAGTTGCTGGTAGTGCCTGCAAAATTACATGCAAATCGGTTTTGTATTGACTGAGATATCAGCGAAAAACGGGTAAAAATGATGACAAAAATGCCCAGAGATCAGTGAAAACGCATTGTAGACAGTGGGTTTGTGGCCATTGTGACTGTCTTGGCATTTCTCTCATTTTTCGTTTGACGACTTTTGACGTCAGAATCAGACGTCAAAAGTCATCAAACAGTGCAAATAGGGTGTTTTACATCTCCCTCAATAAGGGGTATTTCGGAAAAGCAATCTTTTCTCGTTTATTTTCAGCTAGGTATCATAACTTAAAAAAAAAAAAAAAAAAAAACGATATTGGGCCTATGTCGCTGTAGTGTTGATAATTACTCTCTCAATCCTGGCGACCTGCCTTGTCAGTTCTAACTGCTCAGTCACACATGTACGATGGGGGGAGAGCACTTCCACAGTGCTGTTTCAATGACGGCCCGCATTTTCAGCGCTGTGGCGACGTGGAAACAGTGTTGTTTCAGTGCATCACATTATTAACTTTTGGAATACTCGATCAAACCTCACCAAATTTTTAGGGCAGTCGCCGCAACGGCTGTGAATAGTGTGTGCAAAATTACATGTAAAACGGTTGAGAATTGACTGAGATATCAACGAAAAACGCTCCTCCGACGTTGTCACATCGTTGGCTCAGTGCTTTGCATTAATAACTTTTGAAGTACTCGATCAAACTCCGCCAAATTTACTGGGCAGTTGCCGTAGTTCCAGCCGATGGTGCCTGCAAAATTACATGAAAAACGGTTGAGAATTGACGTCTGAATTGACGTCTAAATGAATATATATATTGAAATACTCAAGCAAATTTCACATTAATCTCATTAATAACATTTGAAGTACTCTCTCAAACTTTATAGAATTTTCAGGGTAGTGGCCATAATACCATTCGATGGTGCCTGCAAAATCACATGGAAGACGGTTGAGAATTGACGTCTGAATTGACGTCTAAATGAATAACTTTTGAAATACTTAATCAAATTTCACATTAATCTCATTAATAACTTTTGAGGTACTCTCTCAAACTTTACAAAATTTACAGGGCAGTCGCCGTAATACCATCCGATGGTGCCTGCAAAATTACATGGTAAACGGTTGAGAATTGATGTCTGAATTGACGTCTAAATGAATATTTTTTGAAATACTCAGTCAAATTTCACACTAATCTCTTTAATAACTTTTGAAGTATTCGTTCAAACTCTACAGAATTTACAGGGCAGTCGCTCTAATACCATCCGATGGCGCCTGCAAAATTACAAAGAAGACGGCTGAGAATTGACGTCTGAATTGACGTCTAAATGAATAACTTTTGAAATACTCAATCAAATTTCACACTAATCTCATTAATAACTTTTGAAGTATTCTCTCAAACTTTACAGAATTTACAGGACCGTCGCCGTAATACCATCCGATGGTGCCTGCAGAATTACATGGTAAACGGTTGAGAATTGATGTCTGAATTGACGTCTAAATGAATAACTTTTGAAATACTCAAGCAAATTTACCACTAATCTCACTAATAACTTTAGAAGTACTCGCTCAAACTTTACAAACTTCTCAGGGCAGTCGCCGCTATAGTTGCTGGTAGTGCCTGCAAAATTACATGCAAATCGGTTTTGTATTGACTGAGATATCAGCGAAAAACGGGTAAAAATTATGACAAAAATGCCCAGAGATCAGTGAAAACGCATTGTAGACAGTGGGTTTGTGGCCATTGTGACTGTCTTGGCAGTTCTCTCATTTTTCGTTTGACGACTTTTGACGTCAGAATCAGACGTCAAAAGTCATCAAACAGTGCAAATAGGGTGTTTTACATCTCCCTCAATAAGGGGTATTTCGGAAAAGCAATCTTTTCTCGTTTATTTTCAGCTAGGTATCATAACTTAAAAAAAAAAAAAAAAAAACGATATTGGGCCTATGTCGCTGTAGTGTTGATAATTACTCTCTCAATCCTGGCGACCTGCCTTGTCAGTTCTAACTGCTCAGTCACACATGTACGATGGGGGGAGAGCACTTCCTCAGTGCTGTTTCAATGACGGCCCGCATTTTCAGCGCTCTGGCGACGTGGAAACAGTGTTGTTTCAGTGCATCACATTAATAACTTTTGGAATACTCGATCAAACCTCACCAAATTTTTAGGGCAGTCGCCGCAACGGCTGTGAATAGTGTATGCAAAATTACATGTAAAACGGTTGAGAATTGACTGAGATATCAACGAAAAACGCTCCTCCGACGTTGTCACATCGTTGGCTCAGTGCTTTGCATTAATAACTTTTGAAGTACTCGATCAAACTCCGCCAAATTTACTGGGCAGTTGCCGTAGTTCCAGCCGATGGTGCCTGCAAAATTACATGAAAAACGGTTGAGAATTGACGTCTGAATTGACGTCTAAATGAATATATATATTGAAATACTCAAGCAAATTTCACATTAATTTCATTAATAACATTTGAAGTACTCTCTCAAACTTTATAGAATTTTCAGGGTAGTGGCCATAATACCATTCGATGGTGCCTGCAAAATCACATGGAAGACGGTTGAGAATTGACGTCTGAATTGACGTCTAAATGAATAACTTTTGAAATACTTAATCAAATTTCACATTAATCTCATTAATAACTTTTGAGGTACTCTCTCAAACTTTACAAAATTTACAGGGCAGTCGCCGTAATACCATCCGATGGTGCCTGCAAAATTACATGGTAAACGGTTGAGAATTGATGTCTGAATTGACGTCTAAATGAATATTTTTTGAAATACTCAGTCAAATTTCACACTAATCTCTTTAATAACTTTTGAAGTATTTGTTCAAACTCTACAGAATTTACAGGGCAGTCGCTCTAATACCATCCGATGGCGCCTGCAAAATTACAAAGAAGACGGCTGAGAATTGACGTCTGAATTGACGTCTAAATGAATAACTTTTGAAATACTCAATCAAATTTTACACTAATCTCATTAATAAATTTTGAAGTATTCACTCAAACTATACAGAATTTACAGGGCAGTCGCCGTAATACCATCCGATGGTGCCTGCAAAATTACATGGTAAACGGTTGAGAATTGATGTCTGAATTGACGTCTAAATGAATAACTTTTGAAATACTCAAGCAAATTTACCACTAATCTCACTAATAACTTTAGAAGTACTCGCTCAAACTTTACAAACTTCTCAGGGCAGCCGCCGCTATAGTTGCTGGTAGTGCCTGCAAAATTACATGCAAATCGGTTTTGAATTGACTGAGATATCAGCGAAAAACGGGTAAAAATGATGACAAAAATGCCCAGAGATCAGTGAAAACGCATTGTAGACAGTAGGTTTGTGGCCATTGTGACTGTCTTGGCATTTCTCTCATTTTTCGTTTGACGACTTTTGACGTCAGAATCAGACGTCAAAAGTCATCAAACAGTGCAAATAGGGTGTTTTACATCTCCCTCAATAAGGGGTATTTCGGAAAAGCAATCTTTTCTCGTTTATTTTCAGCTAGGTATCATAACTTAAAAAAAAAAAAAAAAAAAACGATATTGGGCCTATGTCGCTGTAGTGTTGATAATTACTCTCTCAATCCTGGCGACCTGCCTTGTCAGTTCTAACTGCTCAGTCACACATGTACGATGGGGGGAGAGCACTTCCTCAGTGCTGTTTCAATGACGGCCCGCATTTTCAGCGCTCTGGCGACGTGGAAACAGTGTTGTTTCAGTGCATCACATTAATAACTTTTGGAATACTCGATCAAACCTCACCAAATTTTTAAGGCAGTCGCCGCAACGTCTGTGAATAGTGTGTGCAAAATTACATGTAAAACGGTTGAGAATTGACCGAGATATCAACGAAAAACGCTCCTCCGAACTTGTCACATCGTTGGCTCAGTGCTTTGCATTAATAACTTTTGAAGTACTCGATCAAACTCCGCCAAATTTACTGGGCAGTTGCCGTAGTTCCAGCCGATGGTGCCTGCAAAATTACATGAAAAACGGTTGAGAATTGACGTCTGAATTGACGTCTAAATGAATATATATATTGAAATACTCAAGCAAATTTCACATTAATCTCATTAATAACATTTGAAGTACTCTCTCAAACTTTATAGAATTTTCAGGGTAGTGGCCATAATACCATTCGATGGTGCCTGCAAAATCACATGGAAGACGGTTGAGAATTGACGTCTGAATTGACGTCTAAATGAATAACTTTTGAAATACTTAATCAAATTTCACATTAATCTCATTAATAACTTTTGAGGTACTCTCTCAAACTTTACAAAATTTACAGGGCAGTCGCCGTAATACCATCCGATGGTGCCTGCAAAATTACATGGTAAACGGTTGAGAATTGATGTCTGAATTGACGTCTAAATGAATATTTTTTGAAATACTCAGTCAAATTTCACACTAATCTCTTTAATAACTTTTGAAGTATTTGTTCAAACTCTACAGAATTTACAGGGCAGTCGCTCTAATACCATCCGATGGCGCCTGCAAAATTACAAAGAAGACGGCTGAGAATTGACGTCTGAATTGACGTCTAAATGAATAACTTTTGAAATACTCAATCAAATTTTACACTAATCTCATTAATAAATTTTGAAGTATTCTCTTAAACTATACAGAATTTACAGGGCAGTCGCCGTAATACCATCCGATGGTGCCTGCAAAATTACATGGTAAACGGTTGAGAATTGATGTCTGAATTGACGTCTAAATGAATAACTTTTAAAATACTCAAGCAAATTTACCACTAATCTCACTAATAACTTTAGAAGTACTCGCTCAAACTTTACAAACTTCTCAGGGCAGTCGCCGCTATAGTTGCTGGTAGTGCCTGCAAAATTACATGCAAATCGGTTGAGAATTGACTGAGATATCAGCGAAAAACGGGTAAAAATGATGACAAAAATGCCCAGAGATCAGTGAAAACGCATTGTAGACAGTGGGTTTGTGGCCATTGTGACTGTCTTGGCAGTTCTCTCATTTTTCGTTTGACGACTTTTGACGTCAGAATCAGACGTCAAAAGTCATCAAACAGTGCAAATAGGGTGTTTTACATCTCCCTCAATAAGGGGTATTTCGGAAAAGCAATCTTTTCTCGTTTATTTTCAGCTAGGTATCATAACTTAAAAAAAAAAAAAAAAAAACGATATTGGGCCTATGTCGCTGTAGTGTTGATAATTACTCTCTCAATCCTGGCGACCTGCCTTGTCAGTTCTAACTGCTCAGTCACACATGTACGATGGGGGGAGAGCACTTCCTCAGTGCTGTTTCAATGACGGCCCGCATTTTCAGCGCTCTGGCGACGTGGAAAAGGTGTTGTTTCAGTGCATCACATTAATAACTTTTGGAATACTCGATCAAACCTCACCAAATTTTTAGGGCAGTCGTCGCAACGGCTGTGAATAGTGTGTGCAAAATTACATGTAAAACGGTTGAGAATTGACTGAGATATCAACGAAAAACGCTCCTCCGACGTTGTCACATCGTTGGCTCAGTGCTTTGCATTAATAACTTTTGAAGTACTCGATCAAACTCCGCCAAATTTACTGGGCAGTTGCCGTAGTTCCAGCCGATGGTGCCTGCAAAATTACATGAAAAACGGTTGAGAATTGACGTCTGAATTGACGTCTAAATGAATAACTTTTGAAATACTTAATCAAATTTCACATTAATCTCATTAATAACTTTTGAGGTACTCTCTCAAACTTTACAAAATTTACAGGGCAGTCGCCGTAATACCATCCGATGGTGCCTGCAAAATTACATGGTAAACGGTTGAGAATTGATGTCTGAATTGACGTCTAAATGAATATTTTTTGAAATACTCAGTCAAATTTCACACTAATCTCTTTAATAACTTTTGAAGTATTTGTTCAAACTCTACAGAATTTACAGGGCAGTCGCTCTAATACCATCCGATGGCGCCTGCAAAATTACAAAGAAGACGGCTGAGAATTGACGTCTGAATTGACGTCTAAATGAATAACTTTTGAAATACTCAATCAAATTTTACACTAATCTCATTAATAAATTTTGAAGTATTCTCTTAAACTATACAGAATTTACAGGGCAGTCGCCGTAATACCATCCGATGGTGCCTGCAAAATTACATGGTAAACGGTTGAGAATTGATGTCTGAATTGACGTCTAAATGAATAACTTTTAAAATACTCAAGCAAATTTACCACTAATCTCACTAATAACTTTAGAAGTACTCGCTCAAACTTTACAAACTTCTCAGGGCAGTCGCCGCTATAGTTGCTGGTAGTGCCTGCAAAATTACATGCAAATCGGTTGAGAATTGACTGAGATATCAGCGAAAAACGGGTAAAAATGATGACAAAAATGCCCAGAGATCAGTGAAAACGCATTGTAGACAGTGGGTTTGTGGCCATTGTGACTGTCTTGGCAGTTCTCTCATTTTTCGTTTGACGACTTTTGACGTCAGAATCAGACGTCAAAAGTCATCAAACAGTGCAAATAGGGTGTTTTACATCTCCCTCAATAAGGGGTATTTCGGAAAAGCAATCTTTTCTCGTTTATTTTCAGCTAGGTATCATAACTTAAAAAAAAAAAAAAAAAACGATATTGGGCCTATGTCGCTGTAGTGTTGATAATTACTCTCTCAATCCTGGCGACCTGCCTTGTCAGTTCTAACTGCTCAGTCACACATGTACGATGGGGGGAGAGCACTTCCTCAGTGCTGTTTCAATGACGGCCCGCATTTTCAGCGCTCTGGCGACGTGGAAAAGGTGTTGTTTCAGTGCATCACATTAATAACTTTTGGAATACTCGATCAAACCTCACCAAATTTTTAGGGCAGTCGCCGCAACGGCTGTGAATAGTGTGTGCAAAATTACATGTAAAACGGTTGAGAATTGACTGAGATATCAACGAAAAACGCTCCTCCGACGTTGTCACATCGTTGGCTCAGTGCTTTGCATTAATAACTTTTGAAGTACTCGATCAAACTCCGCCAAATTTACTGGGCAGTTGCCGTAGTTCCAGCCGATGGTGCCTGCAAAATTACATGAAAAACGGTTGAGAATTGACGTCTGAATTGACGTCTAAATGAATATATATATTGAAATACTCAAGCAAATTTCACATTAATTTCATTAATAACATTTGAAGTACTCTCTCAAACTTTATAGAATTTTCAGGGTAGTGGCCATAATACCATTCGATGGTGCCTGCAAAATCACATGGAAGACGGTTGAGAATTGACGTCTGAATTGACGTCTAAATGAATAACTTTTGAAATACTTAATCAAATTTCACATTAATCTCATTAATAACTTTTGAGGTACTCTCTCAAACTTTACAAAATTTACAGGGCAGTCGCCGTAATACCATCCGATGGTGCCTGCAAAATTACATGGTAAACGGTTGAGAATTGATGTCTGAATTGACGTCTAAATGAATATTTTTTGAAATACTCAGTCAAATTTCACACTAATCTCTTTAATAACTTTTGAAGTATTTGTTCAAACTCTACAGAATTTACAGGGCAGTCGCTCTAATACCATCCGATGGCGCCTGCAAAATTACAAAGAAGACGGCTGAGAATTGACGTCTGAATTGACGTCTAAATGAATAACTTTTGAAATACTCAATCAAATTTTACACTAATCTCATTAATAAATTTTGAAGTATTCTCTCAAACTATACAGAATTTACAGGGCAGTCGCCGTAATACCATCCGATGGTGCCTGCAAAATTACATGGTAAACGGTTGAGAATTGATGTCTGAATTGACGTCTAAATGAATAACTTTTGAAATACTCAAGCAAATTTACCACTAATCTCACTAATAACTTTAGAAGTACTCGCTCAAACTTTACAAACTTCTCAGGGCAGTCGCCGCTATAGTTGCTGGTAGTGCCTGCGAAATTACATGCAAATCGGTTTTGAATTGACTGAGATATCAGCGAAAAACGGGTAAAAATGATGACAAAAATGCCCAGAGATCAGTGAAAACGCATTGTAGACAGTAGGTTTGTGGCCATTGTGACTGTCTTGGCATTTCTCTCATTTTTCGTTTGACGACTTTTGACGTCAGAATCAGACGTCAAAAGTCATCAAACAGTGCAAATAGGGTGTTTTACATCTCCCTCAATAAGGGGTATTTCGGAAAAGCAATCTTTTCTCGTTTATTTTCAGCTAGGTATCATAACTTAAAAAAAAAAAAAAAAAAAACGATATTGGGCCTATGTCGCTGTAGTGTTGATAATTACTCTCTCAATCCTGGCGACCTGCCTTGTCAGTTCTAACTGCTCAGTCACACATGTACGATGGGGGGAGAGCACTTCCTCAGTGCTGTTTCAATGACGGCCCGCATTTTCAGCGCTCTGGCGACGTGGAAACAGTGTTGTTTCAGTGCATCACATTAATAACTTTTGGAATACTCGATCAAACCTCACCAAATTTTTAGGGCAGTCGCCGCAACGGCTGTGAATAGTGTGTGCAAAATTACATGTAAAACGGTTGAGAATTGACCGAGATATCAACGAAAAACGCTCCTCCGACGTTGTCACATCGTTGGCTCAGTGCTTTGCATTAATAACTTTTGAAGTACTTGATCAAACTCCGCCAAATTTACTGGGCAGTTGCCGTAGTTCCAGCCGATGGTGCCTGCAAAATTACATGAAAAACGGTTGAGAATTGACGTCTGAATTGACGTCTAAATGAATATATATATTGAAATACTCAAGCAAATTTCACATTAATCTCATTATTAACATTTGAAGTACTCTCTCAAACTTTATAGAATTTTCAGGGTAGTGGCCATAATACCATTCGATGGTGCCTGCAAAATCACATGGAAGACGGTTGAGAATTGACGTCTGAATTGACGTCTAAATGAATAACTTTTGAAATACTTAATCAAATTTCACATTAATCTCATTAATAACTTTTGAGGTACTCTCTCAAACTTTACAAAATTTACAGGGCAGTCGCCGTAATACCATCCGATGGTGCCTGCAAAATTACATGGTAAACGGTTGAGAATTGATGTCTGAATTGACGTCTAAATGAATATTTTTTGAAATACTCAGTCAAATTTCACACTAATCTCTTTAATAACTTTTGAAGTATTTGTTCAAACTCTACAGAATTTACAGGGGGTTCGCTCTAATACCATCCGATGGCGCCTGCAAAATTACAAAGAAGACGGCTGAGAATTGACGTCTGAATTGACGTCTAAATGAATAACTTTTGAAATACTCAATCAAATTTTACACTAATCTCATTAATAAATTTTGAAGTATTCTCTTAAACTATACAGAATTTACAGGGCAGTCGCCGTAATACCATCCGATGGTGCCTGCAAAATGACATGGTAAACGGTTGAGAATTGATGTCTGAATTGACGTCTAAATGAATAACTTTTAAAATACTCAAGCAAATTTACCACTAATCTCACTAATAACTTTAGAAGTACTCGCTCAAACTTTACAAACTTCTCAGGGCAGTCGCCGCTATAGTTGCTGGTAGTGCCTGCAAAATTACATGCAAATCGGTTGAGAATTGACTGAGATATCAGCGAAAAACGGGTAAAAATGATGACAAAAATGCCCAGAGATCAGTGAAAACGCATTGTAGACAGTGGGTTTGTGGCCATTGTGACTGTCTTGGCATTTCTCTCATTTTTCGTTTGACGACTTTTGACGTCAGAATCAGACGTCAAAAGTCATCAAACAGTGCAAATAGGGTGTTTTACATCTCCCTCAATAAGGGGTATTTCGGAAAAGCAATCTTTTCTCGTTTATTTTCAGCTAGGTATCATAACTTAAAAAAAAAAAAAAAAACGATATTGGGCCTATGTCGCTGTAGTGTTGATAATTACTCTCTCAATCCTGGCGACCTGCCTTGTCAGTTCTAACTGCTCAGTCACACATGTACGATGGGGGGAGAGCACTTCCTCAGTGCTGTTTCAATGACGGCCCGCATTTTCAGCGCTCTGGCGACGTGGAAACAGTGTTGTTTCAGTGCATCACATTATTAACTTTTGGAATACTCGATCAAACCTCACCAAATTTTTAGGGCAGTCGCCGCAACGGCTGTGAATAGTGTGTGCAAAATTACATGTAAAACGGTTGAGAATTGACTGAGATATCAACGAAAAACGCTCCTCCGACGTTGTCACATCGTTGGCTCAGTGCTTTGCATTAATAACTTTTGAAGTACTCGATCAAACTCCGCCAAATTTACTGGGCAGTTGCCGTAGTTCCAGCCGATGGTGCCTGCAAAATTACATGAAAAACGGTTGAGAATTGACGTCTGAATTGACGTCTAAATGAATATATATATTGAAATACTCAAGCAAATTTCACATTAATCTCATTAATAACATTTGAAGTACTCTCTCAAACTTTATAGAATTTTCAGGGTAGTGGCCATAATACCATTCGATGGTGCCTGCAAAATCACATGGAAGACGGTTGAGAATTGACGTCTGAATTGACGTCTAAATGAATAACTTTTGAAATACTTAATCAAATTTCACATTAATCTCATTAATAACTTTTGAGGTACTCTCTCAAACTTTACAAAATTTACAGGGCAGTCGCCGTAATACCATCCGATGGTGCCTGCAAAATTACATGGTAAACGGTTGAGAATTGATGTCTGAATTGACGTCTAAATGAATATTTTTTGAAATACTCAGTCAAATTTCACACTAATCTCTTTAATAACTTTTGAAGTATTCGTTCAAACTCTACAGAATTTACAGGGCAGTCGCTCTAATACCATCCGATGGCGCCTGCAAAATTACAAAGAAGACGGCTGAGAATTGACGTCTAAATTGACGTCTAAATGAATAACTTTTGAAATACTCAATCAAATTTCACACTAATCTCATTAATAACTTTTGAAGTATTCTCTCAAACTATACAGAATTTACAGGGCAGTCGCCGTAAT